>DWGJ01000407.1:0-31429 GCA_018246895.1 Aspitha aspitha aspitha
GAGTGGTTAGAGACCCTGACTGCAAAACCGGAGGTCGTGGGTTCGATTCCCACCCAGGACAAACATTTGTGTGACGAACACAGTTGTTTGTTCTGTGTCTGGTCGTAATAAAAATATCTATATAAGTACTATATTGTATGTATATATGTATGTTTGTTTATCAGCCTTATCCCAAATTGCCTAATTTGGGATCATAGAGCTATGTGTGAAATTGTCCACGGTTATTTATTATTATTATTATTTATTATTATCAATGTTACGTAAGGTACATTTATTTGTAGTAAGTGGGTAGGTACCTATTATATGTATCTACTTATACTTTGTAACGATCGATCTTTCTACTGCAAAACGGCCGTTGTAACCGTGAGTACCAACCAGCCTACTTAATTAAGTGAAGGTGTTATACATTCGAACTTCAGAACCCAACATTAAGTATTATTTTATAGGTAATATTTTTTTATACCTATAAGTTGCGCGTTTAAATCCGTTACCTACAGGTAATTTATCCGACTCGCAAATTTGAAATTTAAGGGTTGCATGTGAAAAGCCCTTGGGACTTTTTTTATGAAATACCTATCTCATCTCACAGGTATGCCAAGTTCAATACATCTGACAATTTATCTTAAGTTTAACATGCCTAATAAACAAAAAAGTATGTATTTTACTTTCTGGAAATACCTTTATTTTAAAATACATATATGTAGGTATTACCTTATTATCAGGTATAGGTAGATATAGGTATAATACGCTATACTTTATTGTCTGCTCATGAATGAAAAATAAGCATCATTCTCATCATCTCTCAAACTCCATTATATTCATTTAGCCCGAGAGTAAGCCTCCATGATTGTACAGATTAATAGAACCTACCTCATCTCTGGGGCATTCATAAAGACGTTTTCATTAAACCACGGTAGGTAGGGCAAGGCCGCTTCCGTTAATCATGCCTCGTACAATAACAGCCGTGTGTCCAATCCTGCATTGACATCCGTAACTAGATTCACTCGGGCTACGCATTTTTAGGGTTCAATACAAAAAAGCTTAAAAAGCTTCGTGTCCGTTACTAAAATATTCAGGCATTGTGACGAACGAAATGGAAACTTTTGATCAAGTTACTACGTTTTAATCAGACCATAAAAATAACTTGACCTTTTGGTTTGTTATATAACTGTCGTGTCAATAAGTAGATACCTACGTGTTATACCTATTGCAATACAATTTATAAAATTACAAATAAAGAGAAAATACAAAGTACCTACATAGGTATTTATAATAATAGAAGAAAAAACCTTAATCTTAGTCTTAAACCGTATAAAATAATCTTGAATTAATACAATCTATACCTTTGTACCTACTTGTGCCATTTTACGGAACCTTGGCATACAAACCTCAATCGAACTATCGAACTTTTAATTTTTGAAACAACTTTGCGAGTTCGTTATCACAAGCGGACGCCGGGAGCCATGTCAATCGCTTTGTGTGCTTTAAATTAAATAGCTACAGCGATACGTGCGAGTGCAAGCTCCCGGGGCGGGCCGAATCCAATATTAATGCGATAGAAGCAATTTGGACGAATCTGCCAGTCATCGGGTCGGAGACAACCCCGGATCGTGACTCTGTGCTAGTTTAGCTACAGATACCTATAACATTTTTTACATAATATATACGTACACATATGGCATTGCCTTACGACTAATCAATTTCTAATCAAAAACTTTAATATTGTACCAACATAATATTTTAAAGCCAACGCACAGTAGGTGTACTTATTAGGCAATCAGGCGATCTACCATCCTGCAGTTACATATATCAACTTTAAACATTTACCGCCGTTTTCATTATCGTATCGCATTCTAACATCTAACAAAGAGGTCCCAGTTTATGATATTTTCTTATCCTCAAAACACAAAAACAATACTGGATATTTATTTATTTTTATCTCTAGTTATTTCTCCTTCTATTTATAAATATTTTTATTATGATAAACATTGTTAAACACTTCAATATTACCACTTCAAAGATTCAAACATCCCGTGAATTTAAGTTACCTTTGACTATAATCGTCAATACAAGACTCCTTTATTGATTTCAGTACCAACTCTATCTCTCTATAACTCTATATATATATATATATGTATGTATTTATTGTATCGTTAAATGTGTATTACAAATTAGTAAAATACTTGTGTCAATAAAATAAAATTATAATAATTGATTTTAATTCATGGCCCAATGCATTGTTTATGGATCCGGCCGACATTCGTATAAATCAAACAATTAAATAAAGTTTTAATTACCGACGGACTGCGTGCCGTTTTTATATCGTTGTGTATGTGGCGTTGAATATTCATTGTCGCATCACCGACTCTGTTGCGCTTTACGTTTTGTACGAATCGCGGAAAAATTATTTACATTCATTCTGTTTCCACAATCGTTACAGCATCATTTTATTCAAAGATGTGTCTATAGTGAGATGACAATTTTATGGCTTGATGTTGCACTGTTAAGTATAACATGGATAAGGGTTAGATATACTTTGATACATTATAATAACGGACAGTTTTTATTAGGTTTATTCGGTTACTTTCATTTGACGTAACCCGTGACATACAAGGTAGCATCGTTTCAAATAGTCATGTAATGCATTGTGTATAATATTGGAACAAAAAATCACATTTTTCTCACATACCTATATAAATGTAATTTTGGCTTCAGAGTAATAAAATTCTAAATAGATAATTGGCTTGCATTATGTTGTTGCTTTTAACCTCAGTTGACTAAATAATTCCTGTTTATGATGACACCTAATCCCATATGAATTAATGTAAGTTCCCTGAACGGTAGTATCGGGAGGTGTTATTTCAGATCCATCAGGCCGGCAGTTAAACAGAAATAGACCAGTAACACAAGTCACATTCGATTTAAATACACAAATTTTTGAAAACCTCTGTTTATTCAAGCTAAAGCACGCGTCGCTCGTCGGCGGCTGTTCAGTGTGAACGCTCCCCACTCTATTATTTATTTCGTTTCGTTAAAGTTTATAATGTGGACGCACATGAACGTTGGGATCGCCAAAAGGTATTAATAAATCCGTAAACAAATAAAACAGTTCAAATCGCATTTTTGCCACGATTTTACATTCGTTTGTTAGTAGAGAATACGAAAGTTACAAAATATCCTACGAGATTCCAAAAAAACGCAAATGTTCAACAAGAAGGTTCAGCATTAATTTGAATATATTCATAGAAAGCAGACTCAATCAGAGCGTTTTGCTCTGTTGTATTCGCAATAGGGTAAAACGAGGGTGAAATTTTTAAATTTATCGTCAAATTTATTATGGCGATCGCATTAAATGACCGGTGGGTCGGCATGTCGGCATGAGTGGCGGGCGAGCGGCGCGGACGCGTTCATAAATTTGAATATGGAAGTGAGTTCTAATGGCGTCGCTGTTTATTTTTACTGCACCCCCAGAGCTGTACGGCCGAATGCGACGCCGAATTTATTTCCATGCATTTTAATATCTCCCTCTGAATAGCTATTGCCATTTTCACGCGGTTTTATTGTGAACCCTATAGGCTATACGCCGTATATAAGTTACGTTCCTTGTTTTGTAGGCGCGCTTTACGATCGAGCGCGCTGGACAATATTGGACGATGAAGCATCGTAAGGTTTCGAGGGACACGAGCCGTAATTAGCAGTGGGTCGCCGGGACATTTATGGAGGCGATAATAATAAGTGGGTTAGTGCCGACGGCGTCGTGTAATTTTTGTTGTTTATGAAGCGATTTTGCGTAAGAATGTTCGGGGCGAGGTGTGTCAAAATTAACTCATTAAAGCCGGACGTTGATTGATAGGAGGTTGTGAAAGGGCATGCATCGCGGAAACGCACGCAGCTCACGAAACTCCAGCCGCGTTCACCGACCCGCGCCGGCGGGCTTCCCTCCGCATTGACATAGCTTAGCGCCTTGTTACTGTTTACTCGCCTCGACCTCTGAAGGGTTATTGTCGCCGCTTTCGCGACAATCAGCTTTTTACTAGATTATCTGCCCGGTGTCGGTGTCGTTAAACACAATTTGCTTCTAATACTGTCCGTCAGGGTATTTGAACTTGTATAGTGAAGTTTAAATAGTTAGGTACGTATTATTATTTGTTAATACATTGATATCAAAATAAATTTGTAATAAAGAAAAATTATGGTACCTACGCGTTGTATTTGGATATAGAGTGTACATTGATTTGTAATAAATTAATGAAGTCTATGTGTTGAAAATTGTTGGTGTGTTTCAACAATTTTAAACTTCTTCTTTTTTTACCTTAAGAAAATAAAGGTCACCTATGCATTTTTCACATACAAAATATCAAACTGAATTCACATAAACTGTTGCACGATATTGAAGTGGAAGATTTATAAGATATCACGCGTCGTAAACATATTTGCGCTTGTTTATGTTTATGGCTTTAATTTCAACGACAATGAAGTATTGAATTTCAAAACAGTAAATTTAATAATTTTCATGTAATATCGCCATCAATAAGATGTAGCTTTATGTAACAACGTCTGATTGATTTTACTTATTTATTCAACAAGTGAACAAATTCTAATTGAGGCTTTCAGTAGCGCATGATGCGGCTGATGGGTTGGTCTGAATAACTTTCGTGGTATATTGTTGAAGAAAGTTGTGGCCACTGCGCTGACTACCGTCAGTACCGTCACACCGGCACGTTCTTGGTTAAGTTGAATTAATTAATACGTACGAACCAGATGACCTAAATATGTGCATATACGTAGGTACTGCTCATAAATAAGCGATTTATTTATTTTACTTTACTGTGATTTTCTTCACATAGAGAAATGTAATATTAATTTTTATTCATCGATTCTTTATCGTAACGTAGAGGATGACAAAGGGCGAAAAAACTGCGGTTGCCTGGAAATATAAATTAATGTTTTATCGCTATGTTACTGTGTCTATATGTAGGTATCTGCTTTTTGTTTTATAATTAAACTTAGTTAGGATATAATTCTTACAATAGTATCTGTTTATTGTTATGTCAGTCATTTATGCATCGCTATCGGCCGCATGTGCCGCAGTCGTGAGACGCAGACGTGGACGGCGCATAACGCAGCCGCACTTTGCGAAAGTACATATTATAAACGATATTCTTCAAATAACCCTTGATGTTGTAGTGTAATGCGCAAAACATGAAATTTACAGTGCTTAATGTTTGCGTCGACCCACGTTGTAATTATTATATTACAAGTATGCTGATGCATATTTATTTTTAATGGAACATCATTATTTATCCTTTAAATAGTAAGTGCTCCGTCGTTTCTCATGTACGAGTACACAAGCACTACGAATATTGGAGAATAAATATTATAAAATAGGCATTTTTGTTATTTCGGTTGTTTGAATATATTATTTTGTTAGGTTATCTTGTATATTAATTGTTGTATGATATGAAATATGATTTACAACATACCATAGGTATGTAGGTACCTATTCGATACACATTGAAATTGTGATGGAGGTACATTAAATATAAATCTCAAGTAAGGAAGTCGAGCGGCAAACGTCCTCTTGAAATATAAAAGTGTCGGGGGGCACTCAGCGGCCGGACGCTCATATTTTGTTATTTTATTTATATTAAAAGTAATGGTCTGCTCGCGGTATAATACTCTAGACGGTTTTTGCGCATTTTTCTCTTTTCTCTGTGTCGTATATTTTCACTTAAATGACAAAGGTACGCGACCCTCTGGCCTTCGTTAGTTTATGTATTGATGTTCCGTTGTTGTAATGAAAAGTATTCAGTAACTGGTAAGTGGATAGGTACGTAGATCACGTTACTGTTATTTTAAACTATTTATAGACAAGTTTTTAAACATTTTTTTCATTATGGAAAATTTTCCTTATGTTTGTTATTTAAATAATTGTACCGTCGCAAGATACTTGGTAGCATGACCTGTTATAAAGGCTTCCTTAACTACCACCCTTATGCCTTCCCAGGCCGTGATTCACACTCCCTCCACTGATATAATGACACAAGCTAACTTACCATCGTTTTATGCTGTCATAAATTACAAATACGGACATCTTTACTATAACGTAACGTAAGAAAACGTTCGGGGTCGGTCAACTGAAAGCGATGGCGCGTTCCAGTCGCGATTTGGTTCTATTGCACCGGCGATAGAGGTTAAATCTGAGTGCCGTTTAACGTCCCGGCCAGTGCGGGCTGGCAGCAATCTGCACAAGCAGAAGTGAGGTGCTGCGATGGCACGAGGCTAGTCGGACAAGGCATACTGATACTTCACTGGGAGGCAGGAAGGGTTACATTTGCAAGGTGGGTGGCGTCGAGGATGTGTCGCGCGGCGGTTGCGGCGGCGCTCTTCCGGGGAAGGCGCTATCTCGGGTGCAACGGGAGCCCCCCTCGAGCCACCACCCCCTCGTAAATAACGCGGGCTGGCGAGTCGGCGAAGCACCCGTGCCAGATTCTACAGCTAGAAACAGTTAAACGCTCATAATTTCGTGCTGGTTAAGCTTATCTTTGTCTCGTGTACGAAATTTCGCTTTGCCGTCCCCCTCTCGCGTTTTCGTGAACATATTTTATTTGTTGCAGTGGAACGTACTGTCGCGTCCGGGGCCAAAGTTATAATTGTCGTTCGACATACCTACCTACCGCTGCAGCTTCTGCATAAAGTTGCCCGGCGACGTTTACATTGTTCACATAACTTTGTCTGGTTAATGTTTTAAGTTTCCACACTTTACCTCATGTGAATTTTAATAAGAGTCATGCAAAGTGCTTCGCATATTTGGACGTGAGATTTATTTTCGACGGGTATAAGAGATGATGTTATTTAAAAACACCGACATCTAAATCGTTAGAAAAATGTAAGAGTATGAGAACTGTTAGTGGTAGAAAATGTATATTCAACAGCCCGACGAATGTGTAGAATAAACTGGAATTGAATAGTGTTAAAGGGAACAAAACTTTTATTTAATACTATTCATGTTGTAAGTGGAAACTTTCCGTGTACGGGGCAAAGTTATGCATAAACCGTAGACGCAAGTTTTCATGTAGATATACACTGAAAAGGCATTCGAGTGGCGTGCGATAGTGGTGGTGGTGGGGGTGGGTGTTAAGCTGGTATCATCCCGCCTTATCGCCGCGCCGCGGTTTCATAATAATTTTAATACGAGGTTCGAGCTGCGCATACTTTTATAAACGCTTTTCGCCTCACCCAACCGACTAGCGACACCCTCTTACGCCTTCAATCTCCACCTCGCCCTGCGTAGCCTGAACACACCCCGGGGGTTTGAGATTTATTTTGACATTTTATGTTTTTCGCGTAATGCATCTCGCGAAATAAGCGGATCGGGCAGCGCGACTTAATTTGATTTGAATGTCATTTCAATGTTATAAAGGAAATATCGTCCAAATACACGTATTTTATAGAGGATTAATGTTTTGGTACAGTGTTTGTTAAATTAAGATTCTAGTAACCTTTCTTTAATCTCGCAATTTTTGTATTAATTTTCAGATATTTTCAGTCCATGTAATGGCAATCGTACGTCATATAAATGAACCGCTATATATGTCACTTAGAATAATATAATTAGAATAAGAAAATCTTCTAATTACTATGTTACATTCTTATACGAGATGAGCCAATTCGCCAAAATGGATATAATAAATGACAGGCGTAATAGAGGCACTTGAGTGGAACATTAATAGAGAGGCAGGTAGGGCGGGGGCGGGCGCACTAACGAGCGTTTTTATCAGGGCGGGCGGATGATGGATGGACCCACTTCCGGCCGCGACGTCCGCACTACCTCCGTCTGTGTATTTATCAACATTAATTTCAATGTACTCCTGGTATTATTCACTTTGTGATTTGTTTTGTTTTGGTATTTATTCGAACATATTTAAATCAGGTGTAACTTACGAGTTCTACGAGCAAAATACGTAACAACACTACCTACTTGTATTTACATAAGTACCTATTCCATCGTAAGACAGAAACAATGGCATATACCTACATAACAAAACCTAGTTCTAGTATATCCATGTATTTTCTTAGTTATATTAAATAAAATAAAAAAGCTTCTAATCATAGTTTGTATACTGAAAAATCGTAATTGTATGTCGTAATTGTAGTGATTTTAAGATCACAATTTATTTGCATTTATTGCTCAAGTATAAAATAGCCAATCAAAAGAAAATAGCTCAGAACGAGGAAAACAAAATTTCGTGAGCCGTACATTATTACAGCGTCCTGTTGTTGCAGAATGGCAAAATTGCACAGTAATATAGCGCTAATGATGAAGGACAATGGACACGTCTAATTGTTACAGCAACTCCTGGCCTAATGGTTGCTTATTGTTATAATATTTGCTTTTGCTAGGAGGAATCTTTACCTTTTTCCATTCTAATTAAGGGGAAATAATAACGAAGTCATCTTCCGTTGAGTATCAGTGCTTTTTGATGTATTTCTTACTAACCTACATCTATTAACATTTTGATGCGAGTTAATTATGAAGTAAGTTGATAAAGAAGTAGGCAGGCTATCAAAATAGGAGACTTCATAAAGAACTTATTGTGTTTGTGACGTATGTATATATGTAGGTATTTGGTATGTAAGAAAAAATGTCTCTAAATACCGTTCGTAGAAACTGAATTTTCAGAGAATTTTTACAGTTCATCACACCCAAACCTATATGTATTAAAAGTCTTTCTAAAAGTTTTGAAAAGAATATTGGGCATATTGATTTTTGACCAAATTTACCGCCGCCCAACAAACCTATTGCCAAATTTTATCAGATGTTATTTTTTATTTATTAGCAATGACCAGCTTGAATTAGTAGCTAGTATTTCTTTAAAGTCTACAAAAAGTAAATAAATAAATATTCCAACAATTAATTTATGTAAACGAAACACGCTCATGCTAAAAAGTTTTAAGTACTTACCTACATGTTATCGTGAGTACGTGGTACTAGAGGCGACAAAATTAAGCAAGTGATTTATAAAACTCATGTTCGCTATTATAAGCAGTAACATGTATGTATGTAGAGGTGACTATCGCCTGTGAGCTTCTGATGTATGGCATCACAAACATTGCTTCGAATGTGGCTAAGCACAAATAGCTTAATTGAATTTATATCCACGTTCTCAAATGAATATGAGTGGAACGCTCACCGTGTTTTATACTTAATGATGGCTTGTTATGTATTCATGGAGGCTCCGTCGAACGGTGAGAACCTCGTAACATAAATTTTGCGTATTATTTACGTTGACAAGCGTGCATTATGAAATTATAATGTCTCGATTGATATGCGGGCGGGAGCGCTCGGGAGTCGCGGACGTGGAGGCCGCGCTTGACACGTAAAATTTCACTGTACGTAAATGTAGTGTAACTATGCATACGGGCGGTTCTCTTGGAGGACGTAATAAATATTTAGTTTGTTGTAACTACACAAACATCGCAAAAACAACTAAGTATGATATAACATCACTTTTACATAACGGACCTGTCCTAAATTTTATTTGTAGATAGTTTACTTGTACATTCAAATTTACATCCATTATCATACATTATCATTTTGTAATTTATTAATACGATTGTCACGACTCTTAGGACACGACAGTTAGATTGTTTAACTCAGACATGTTACGGATCAAAACGGACTCAAATAGTTGTAAAGAAAACTATATTTGATTAATGACGTGTAGGTATATATTTTAGGGTTTTAGAAATCAATACAAAACGCTTTCAATGCCATGCCGTTGTAAAACTAGCATTAATTTATATTCAAAGATAAGGCAGGGTTAACAAAGTATTCGTAACTCCTATTCAAAACCTTGTAAATATTATGTCTATACTTACATCTTATTAATGTTCTAAAAAACATTAAAAAGTAATAAACCAGTATTTAGGTGTAAAAGTAATAAACCAGTTACCTATGGAACGTGGACTTTTCCAATTTCTTACTAAATGCTGACCGTCGTTGTGACAATTTCGTAATTAAATATGGAAGCTAGGAGTCACAACTTTGTTCAAAGTCATGTGATGAACTAGTTTCGTGGATAGATCCACACGAGGCGAAATAAAGCGAGCCAATCAATATTAACACGCCGCAAACAGCGTAAATTGTTGCCTAATGCCGAACACGCACTAACACATGTGGGCACACACTAAAATCGGATACGTCCATGAAGTTACAGATCGTTACGTTATATAGAGTGTTCTGCTAAAATATCTATAATATTGCGTACAAAAAACTTTCTGCTATTTTGAAGATTGTTATCGACTGTCACTATCAATGTCCATGGAAAATGATAATGTAACACGAAAGCGTTTCACTAAAACATTTATAGATACTGGGAAAACAGAGTACCAATTACTATTATAACGAATGTCGTTGATCGTTCGACCGATAGGAAGCTCGATGATTTGATATCACTCTGTAGTATTGCGTATTACATTTAAACAAGAAATACTCGCACACAGCCTCGCCGTATCCGCGTGTGGTGACGCTCACGCACACTACGACCGCCTCCCGGCCTGTAATAACTCGGAACCACAATAAATCAATGTGATTAATGTCATTAAGTACTGTGTGCCGGCCTCTCTATATTCCGTCAATATGCACTGTTTTACGACATGCCGCGCCACGATAATTAGTCAGCTTTGTTAGACCCATCGATGAATGTAGTTACATCGGAAATAGAGCAAGAAGATCACCATACATATTTATGCCCCCTCGCGACAATTAATTACATGACGTTGTATATCGTAAAGAAAACGAGTGTAAAAAGCGCGCGTGACATTTTAGATGAGATCAAAGTGAACTAACTTATAACGGAACGTTCATAAACACGTCAGCCGCGCAAAAATGATCTCTGCTATTTCTCAAACTGTAGATATCTCTACGGTTGCATTCGGTATGCGAAGATTGATAGCGATTACCATTTCTCGGTCAGACTGTACAGAAGCAAGTTTATCATACGTCCGTTTGATGGATAGGTAGTAATTATAATTATTAGAACGGAATCGCAAATCATGGGAACGGCGAGGACAGGCTGCGCTAGTTGACAACGTTATCGTCGCCTCACATCTCGATTGTTGGCTCGTTGGCCCTCTGCGGGCACCGTGGCGGTGTCTGCAGCTGTGTGCACGCACCGAATGGCCTGCGAAATGATTCATATTTTCATGTCGCGATCACCGAATGTTCCCTACACAACTCGTCGAATAGAGTATCGATTCCATGACCTGTTTAAACCGGACGATACGACCGCACGAAATGCTCCGCGAAATTGTAAAGGATATCTACTTTGCAGTCTAAAATTAATATTATAATAAAGTACAGTATACACCATAACCACATAAACATGAACTATGCTCATTATCAATACTTACACTACATTCATATACAAACCTACATAAAATATTTGCTAACGCAATTACCTACCTGCGATGAATGTAAATGTGGATTACATTTCATGTTGCAATAGGCCCAGGATTTTTTATGTATAATATTAATTTCGATCACCAACATACGAGTACAGTTCATACATACACATTAAGTATGTACGTATATACTAATTCTTTGTTTGCAGCATAATACAAGACTGATTAAGCAAACATGCTGTGTCGAAATGAAAGATGAAAATTACATGTTAAGTTTATAATAATATTGTATTCTATTATTAATAGTTACAATATTAAAAATAAAATATCAACAAAGTTGAAATAAAAGGTTAAACGAGTACCTAGGTACCTAACGGCAACAAAAAATAAAAATTTTTTAATTGTCAAATCATGTGAAGTAATGCTTGAGTTGTAATTTATTATTATTAATATAAAAATATTACGGTAACAGTTTTAAAGAAACCACGTTATTATCTATATTCAATAGATATCCGTGTTTGGCAGTTGTAAGTAGTTACATACGTACTCGTATATACATAACGCCGTTGTCTTCCTCTGTACATATTATTTAATATAACAAATTGACTTAGAACTTGATTAGCGTCACATAACAGTTTTTTCGTAACAGTCCCAGATATGTATGTGTATATATGTATATCCATAAAGGAAACATTCGTGGAGGTTTTGAATTTTATTAGTACACTCAAAAATAACAGAAATTGCACGAGATGATCAAAACATCAGTTTCACAATATTATACGGTTGGTAGCAGTCTTATTGGGATCTGTACGGTCAGAAATAAAAGTTGTGTCAAAGTCACGGTAGCATTTAAGCTCAGGCACCTTTTTGTATTAGTAAAAACGTAAAATATAATATTTTTATGTGAAGTTATTGTTAGCTAATTCTTTGGTCGGGAGTCAGCGGAATATTGTGGCGACAGTAGGGATGCCGATGACCATTTCGGTTGCAGTCTGCGCTACAAAGTTCGCAATCAAATAAATATTTCGGCACAATTAAGAAAACGGTGGAGAGGGTAGCACTCGTGACAATCGGCCGACGGCGTGTTGTGGAGTATCAATATCGTTGTTCAATCATTTCTTACCATTTGTCATAAATCGTAGTCTAACTAAATTGAACTTGTTTGGAATTTTTTTTTTTAAAAGAAAAACAGTTTGGTTTAACATAAAAAAAAATACTTTAAAATTTAAAAATGAGTGCAACGTATGGTGGTACCCCAATAATACCATACGTATGGTATTGTTTGTTTGCATATACATATGTAAGCAGATAATGTAAAATTATAATTGTAAATTTAAAGTGATGATTAATCCCTAACGAGATTGAGTGAAATTTAAATGTTTTGAAAATTGTTTTTAGGGTATTCACTACTCTACGTATGTCTGTATGCGTCGTCGTCGCTCTGCCCACATCCGCTGAAGTATTTTGTTTATTGCTAATGCGATTTTATTTTTTATTGCTTTTTATTTATCTTTATTCAGCGATTGCGGTTTATTGTATTAAAATAAATAAGAATTCTTGACTTTTTAATTTTATTCGAGACGAAGTACAAGACAGCGCCCGCGAGGAGAGAAAGAAATAAATTTTAATAAGCGTTTCTTTTTTAAGGCGTGATTCTTCAGTTAAAAGCGATTTATTTTTTATATAAACTTGAAGATAACCCGTATTCATTAGAGATCGACTGGAAAGGGACAAAAATAAAAATAAACCTTGGCAAGTTAGTGTTGTCCCCGAGTTATTGTCGTTAATCAGCTCGGGCCAGGCTCGTTGATTGGTCGCGCGCTTTGATGATTCCTATTGTCTCCGTATTAATGTTTTCATTAACTGTGTCACGTGCTTTTATTTAAATAATGATACTGAAAAACCTTACAGATTTGGTATCAATAAAGAAGAACGACATACCACATTGTCTATCATTGGTATTCTTAAAAGAATTTACGAAAGAACGTACAGCCTATAAAAACATTCATTGATCAGTAGGTGTAAAAGTAGTAGGATTAAAATTGTAGTAATTGGCCTCATTTCTGCAGCCTATGGGTAGTCCTCTAATTATTACATCAGATACAAGTAGATAAAGTAAATAATCATGATGATTAAACGCGTCTAAATGAGTGAACACATTTAATTCGTCTTAGGTAGTTGTTACAAGTACTTGACATCCACTTGCCTTCAGGCGCGAGTACTAAATGTGCTTTATCTGTAATTGCGCACCGCATTGTCTTACCAGACAATTACTACGCTATGCGCTATTTAACTACATAACTTCATTTCAGTTTCGTGGATGTAGGCACGTCTATCATGGGCTTGCAATTCAATTGCTTGTCGTTTCAACTTGAATTAACTTGCGTTTGTACTTATATCTATTTATTTAAACGTAGTAGTAGTGTATCTTAGAACTTTTGTTGATTTGCGTATAATTTTTATTATTAGTTATTTATATATGACACAAATGACACACATAAATTTACATATTTATGACACAAAATTTCTTATAGGTTTTTTTAACACCAGCATTTGGCTCGGCGTTTAAAGTGTTAAGAGGTTAAATTAATTATAAACTTAAAGCTTACAGTAATAATACCACTATAGATGGATGCACTGAAATTCTATCTACGAGTAACTGTTCTTCTTCTATAAATAGTGGAAAGTAAGACAAGAAAACAATAGAAATCCGATTTCACGTCGTTAACATGCAGTTTCATTTGCCTATACCTACATAAACGAGAATGGATGCCAGAGGCCATCAAATGAATCAATAATACAATTTAGTATGCAGCTCCACCAATATGTGAAGTCATGGTGTATTTCTCTGTTTATATAAATTGTACATGTACATGCCTCTTGAAGATTTTAATATTTCAATCATGTAAATAAGGCCAGTTTTAAATTTCGGTGTTCACATTTGGTAAAAATCCTTTTTACACAACTTTAATTTCACGAATTTACTCACGACAAAATTATTCAATCGCATCCAGTCGCGCCGAACCCAGCGGAAGTACATAAATAATGTTTATCGATCGATCATCTCTAGTTTGCTGTGACGCAGACCTTAGATTTATACTGCCGTCATTGTCAGCGCCGTAAACTAGATCTCCATAAAAAGGAACATTTCCTATTTTAAATTTATATCAAAGACAATGGTTGACAAAAACTTGGCGCCCGCTCGCGAGCGGCCCGCCGAGCTCTACGGCGCCAACTGCCAAATCTCTATCGGCCGCGCGTAAATTACGCCTTTTTACCTGGATTCCTGTTTTGACATATTTAAGGCATTAGTAATAATTATGAGTATTCCGCTCGACCCCGTAAGTGTGTGCCAGTGAGTTTTGACACTATCTTAATGACGGACGTCGGGTGACAATAAATATTGAATCGTTATCGGTGCCTATCCGAGTTTACGTCATCCGGGCTAGTATTCTAAAGAGACCCCCCAAATTGATGCTTCCAAGGGCAATCTTCATAATAGTACATATGGAGGGAAGGTTTACTTGCAGTTGCTGTGGTAGTAATCATGTGAGGATTTAAAAAAATGATCAACAACAGATTAGAAAATGCAATAAAATTATACACACCCATGAAAGGATCGAGTTACATTGAAAATAAAGCAAAGCAACTCAAAAAATACTTACAATTCACTATATTAAACATTTGTAATAAATCACAGCAAAATTTTGTAACACAACAAACAATATGTGATAGAGTGGTGCGTATTCAACAAATATTTATTTTGGTGACCTACAGCTTATGTCCACCACGTTCCGGGTTAACTGAAAACAATAGAAATATTGAGATATTGGATACAGTTGAAAGCAATAGTGATGGCTAATGCGAGGGAGCGCGAAGGTCGCGGAGGGTCGCACATCTGCCGTGTCCACCCACGCCGTACTTCGGTTAACAACTCGCAATAGTTTTAATTGCAACTCGATATTAGCACATTTATTCTATTGTTCTGTTCTAAGCCGTGTCCCTTTTATGGCAGTGACTTATATGGAACATTTGAGAATCTTTTATTTGATAAATAATTGTTTTTCATTTTACGATCATTTTTAAATTCGAATCGCCTCAGGTCGTTTAAAATTATTCTGTAGATATCTCAATACATGAAGCAGCTCCTTCAAATTGTTAAATAAGAAATGTCATAGTTGACGAAAAGATAAGATACGAGACAGCTATAAAGGATGTGAATAAAAAATCGGTTATCAATTCACGTATTTCGGGCGGTATGAATAAATCATATATAGGTAACGTTGCGACTATTGGAAGTGCCTCAGGAGAGCAGGAAAGGTCCCCCTTAACTAAAAGGATTAATGCCGACTCCTGAGAAACATCCAGTTTTGACATTTTTACATAAAAATAAAAAAAGATTAAGATTCCATAATCTAATTTAACTCATATCTTTATATATGTACATTATACCTAAAGACGTTTAATAGGTACCTAAAGAAACATAACATTACAAAAATATAATATTTTTTGCAGAATGTGTCTACAAACTAATATTTTTAAATATCAAATGATCATTATTTACAGTTAATACTATTGCTATACGTGGGATACACACGTATGTATGTATCTGGAGCGCAAAGGGAAGCTCCCCGGTCCGTCGGTAAACCTTTATTAAAATACTTTTCTACAGATATCAAAGCTGTAAAGGCTTTTGAAACTCAACAGGTGTATTATTATATACCTATTCAAGGATTCAATAAAAGTATTTATGTGTAAACCTTCAATAAACTAAATATAAGTGTAGGTCCTGTTCTCTAGTAACGTGCTCTGGAGATTTATTCTTGAATTAACGTTTTGTTTATCATGTAAAACTATTAGTATCATTATAATAGCAATTCTTTGAATTTCATATAGTGAACTGTTTAGCGACTAGTTTTATTTTAAAAAACGAAGTTCAATGAAATCAAATCACCGTCTTATTACGTTATTAGTGCGTAGCAGTTTGTAGAGTTGTCACAGTGAGATAACATCGGTCCCGACACGATCGACGCCGCTCCTCATTATTTATGTGAATTTTGACAAAGTATTGGGTTGCAGAAAACCTAGCATAATTTACGGCTACTTTTACACACATACAGACGATAAATTTATTGCCGTTCATCGAATTAAGACAAAAGCTATTCCTGATAAGGTGCGCGATTAAGGCACGGCTCATTGTTCCTCACAGTGCAGTAGTGACGTGGCTAATAATTTTCCTTCCTTTACGACTTCACTTTGATATTGGTTTGTTAGTTACGTCCTAGATAAGTCAGTTATCGTACATTTTGTTATATTAGAATGGGATCGAGGGATACGTTTACGGCTGCCAGTCACGTTTCTAAGTCAAATGTTTGTTTTCATGTTACGTTGTTATAAAAATTATCAACAAAATATTGATATACCTAACATAAGAATTATTTCTCAGAACTAAACGGTCTTATATGCCATATATCAAGAAAAAATTTTATATCCAGAAGTCCAAATGGTTTTAAATCAAGTGCTTAAGCCTTTTCATTGTGTAAAAGCCTAAAGTTGATGGTCTGATCAAAAAACTTCTTTTCTTAAACCAGCATTTGGGAAAAGGGTACGTACGACAAATAATGTAGCGAAATGAAACGAATCCATATGATCAGCAATTACGAAATATATCTAAATATCCACAGGGCATTGACAAAGGACGGAAATAAAATTTATACCCCTTAATAAGGTCGTATATGTAAGGGTGGATGAAATACGGTTAATGATAAATCCACAAATGAGATTTGCCGGCAACTGGCCACTCTAAACTGATGGTCTATTGTCACCGGACAGTGGTCACTCACCTTACACTGTCATGTTATAAAAATGGCAAATTTGGAGATACAGAGTGATTGTGTTTCAAATGGTACTATGATTTTAATATTTCTTTATTTTTAGTATCATCTTCCTATGTGCCTACGTCAAGTGTTTGAAAAAAAGTAATTCCTGCTACTTGAAAATATTTCTGGTGTCAGGTTTTTTTAAATATCAAATATCCATCAATGCTTATATTTACCCTTAGGTATTTAAATTTCAAATGGATTCCCATCTCTAGGTACAAATACGTATTCTTTATCCGGTGTAATTCTACTAATGACCTTCTACACAATAACTCCACACATATATGTATAGATATTCAGTTTTACTCGCTACTAATGAAAGAATGTATCAACGTTCTTTACTTGTGTTTAGTTCACCAACGATCAGTAAGAATTTTGGGAACATCCTATATGTTACACAGTAGTGTAGGTGGTGATGTTCCAGATGGACGTAGGTCAGCAGCTGCGTGATAATTAAGAGGTGGCTGAAAGTGGCATGCGCCGGCGCACAATGCGGTTCAATTGAATGAGAATAATCTTTGCACCCACGCGTCTTTGTGCGCGTGGGCGGACCGCTGACCCGCCAGCGTTCGGCAGGCGGTGTGCTCTACATTACACTAAGCTTTGATATGAACATAGATAATTGTTAAAATAATCAATGATACGATTATATAAAATGATTCAGTATTATCCATATGCATACATATGGGTATATAAATATATGAAAATATCAACTTATTCATATCGAAACTAAGTATTTTTTTTTCGACGTCTAAGAGAATAAAACAGGCGAAATAAGTGAGTCATCACCGGTTCCAATAGAAATCCTTAGTCTCTGCCTACCCCTATGGGAAAACGGCATGACTGTGTATATACGTTCGTAAGTTTTCTACGAATGTCATGAGTATAGTAGGTATATTAAAAGTCTTATTATGAGTAAGTATAGTTTTATCGACTTTTAAAATAATCCAAGTATGAAATGTACTGCAGCAGAGGTAAATAGTTAAAAATGTGATCTCTTTTGTGCTGTGTACATCAGTACATGCAGATGGTCAAAAATGACAAATGGACAAATATTCCCAAATAGAGCACACTTCGGGGCATCAGTCACGAGTGGACAAAAGCAAACAATTATTGTAAAAATTGCTATAATGATAAATTGGTGACCGTTTCTAATGGCTGCCGGAGAGCCGACCCGGATAGCCAAGCCAGTCATAATGTGCTCCAAACATAATATCACCACGTCTCTCAATGATTTATATCTTAACTTAGTTTCCTATCATTTGAAGTAGGTATTTGAACGAATGTAGATTTTTGTTCCAAATTCAGTTAGTAACTGCATATTATTTGTAGCTATAATTCAAAGTTTGTAGAAACTATAATTTAATAAATATTTATGTTATAACATAAGTTTAGCCTATGTAACATACGAGTACAAATTATTTATTGATTTAATACAATTTAATTTAACACAATACATACTTAATCTGAAGTGTTATTAAATATTTGTAAATATAGACATGGTCTAAGACAGAGTCAGACGTATTTGCTTGTTGACAATTTGTTCAGTGAAAGCAGGTAGTCCCAACATATATTGTGCATTGATGGCGCATCCCGGCCATTGTCAACACGAGTTGTAAAGAAAACTAATAGTTCCTTCCCGTTACGAGTGTTTTACCGTTTTTACGGGAATCCAGGGGTAGCAAACATTTGACATAGAATTTTTTTACTCTGGGCACGGGCCTCTGCCGCATCTGTGACATAGCTGGAGCATATAAATATATTTATTGAAAGAAATGTATTTGCCAAAAATGGGAAACGTAATTTTCATTCTAGTAATATCTTATGAACTAACATTTCGGTTATTATTTGCTTACAAACTTAAGCATACTTATAATTTTATGCTCATTGCTTAAAGTACCTAACGGGGAATAAAAATAGGCATGATATAGAAAATGTTGACGAAGCCTGAAACCGCCGGAGGCGAGCGGGGACTTTGTCTCACTATTGATATCAATACGGGGGAGGACTTTAATATTAGAGTTATTTATTGTAAATCGTTTCTTTGCCCTTTCTGATAAAATAATATCTGTTTGGAATACGTCTTTTTACGAACCGTTACACAAACATACATGTTATGACATAAAGCTAACTGTCATACGTTTCAAACTTTGTAAATCACCATAGTTAATGTGGATATACCTATTCAATTAATTAAAAATTGTCATTTTTTTACTAGCAGGTAAGTAGTTATGAATTATGAATAATTACCTGCTACTTATAAATTATAAGGCAAGTAATTGCAGGCAATTATAAATGATATGATAATATTGATCAAATTTAAATGAATTCATCGGACGAATAAACAAAGAAATGTGAATATTGGAAATCTAAATCGCGTAACTGACGCGATGTATAATGTTGTGTATCGCAAACCACAATTGTCAGAAAATTTTGTTATAAAATTTATGTTATCGAATCATCATCGGTGTACTTATCTATTAGTATTGGCATAACATTATGCAGGGAACGAAGAGACAGCGAGCAGACGTTCAGAGCGGTGACAATGCAAACGCGAGGGGACTCTGTTTGCCCGCCGCGGAATGAATAAAGATATTCCCGTTATTTGTAGTACAGATGTCATGTAATTTCATTGTGTTGCGAAATATTTAGTGTAAACAAACAGGGAGACTCCGCCGGGAATGTGATAACATCTCATAGTTACAATTCAGAACGCGCGTCGCACGCCTAATAAAAACATTTTCAAACGCGTAAAAAATGTTTTGGTTAGAGGATTTATACTTTTTATAGCACAAGAGATTAGCAGCTTTTACCGCAAACGCTTTGATAATACAAAAATTGCGTGCTGTTCGTTTCATTGATCATGTCATAACGGTAAATTCGATGTACGTAATGCACAGCAGGATCATTAATGAATGCAATTTTACGTCATTATGCACTTAATTGTCACGTTTTTTCTCGTAAGAAACCTCATTCTGAAATATGTCTTCTTCAATATTTGTTTGAAAAATTATTTTCACACAGATTCTAAAAACAAGCTGTAAAAAAATGTACCTATTATTTGCCACGATTGTGGTAGAGATCTTCTTTCAGCTGTGGAAAAAATCATTTTGGACCAAATTCCACCAGGGTACTGCAGTTACAATTGGTAGGAATTAGAGGTTAACCCGATAGTCGTATTTTAGTCAACGCGAAAGCCTCCGAAGAAGTTTATTGACTATCTAACGATAACAACCGAGGCCGACCACATAACGTCCCGAAGCACGGCAAATGTTCATGAAACTTACCACAAACAATTAATCGTTCATTGATACTCTGGGTGTTAATTAATTGAGTATTAATAATTTTGTATAAATATTGAACCTAACTTCTTAAGTTTCCCGGGAACGTGACATAGTGGAATAAAAACTTATTTGAATCAATTGCTCGAAAAACCAAAAATTCCTCCTGTGAATACTAAAATGTCGATATTACGTTAATAAAATCACGTCAGTTATAGGGAATCTGGACAAGCCCAACAAACATGAGCCCTCCATTAAATGATAATCCCTCCAATTTATCGGCACAGCAAAAAAATATACGGCATTGTGTCGTGAGTTGTCGAACATGAAAATTATTTTATATAAACACATTGAATATTCCCGGGTCGCGACCTCCCCGCTTCGCCAGATTATTCCCGATCTTCCCCACTCGTCATCCGTTGACATATTTTTTAAAATGGGGCGCGGGATAATGGAATAATAATAAACTGGAATTTACTTTTTGGTCATCACACTGAATCAAACACAGAAAGGGGTGTGAACATATCGGTCGTTGTTAGAAGTTTTTCATTGTCATTCTGCGGACCAATACTGTGTAATCAACGGCTGGATAAAATGAAATGGAGTCCAGGCTCTGAGCTATTTATCGCATGTTTGACAGCAATAACAGGGTTCGCCACGCATTAAAGCGACCATATGCTGGTCATATCAAATTTATTTCTATTATTTTATTGGTTTGGCGGCCGATGATTGCCTTCATTACCTTTATTGAATGTCACAAGGAGAATTCAAATTTATGGTCACCGATAGCTTGATGACCATAACAAAGTGAATAAAGCAATAAAGGTAATAAATTGCCTGCATGCTATCGTCCGGTGTTCACCATTATTAATTCTAGTTGTGCGCTCAGGACCATCGAGTTTGTAGTATTACCACTATCTCTATAAATTCTGTATTGTCTGAACCCATAATAAATACATAGTAGTTCGCAATTTGCTTCAAAAATACTTGCGTTGCTTTAATATGACAGCGATGAGTAACAGTATTAGGATGTTGACAATAGCTCGATCGGCGGAATGGGCTTAAAATCATCCATTTAAATAACGTTTTTAAATAAATACTGCGTAGATAATAGGAACAATGCAATATTTTGTCAACTGCGCGGTCCGGGCCGCGGAGAGTGCACCACTGCGTGAAGCGGAAAATCCTCGGGACATTCGAGGACATTTTTTGTGGGTTAATATCCGCACGACATTGTCAACCGGCTATTTAATACATCAAGTAACACAATACTCTCAATACGAATACATTTGTGCAAAATTTCAAATTGTTACGCGCACTGATTTTCTATGAGTCTATGGGATTAATACGTTCCTTACATGATATTTAATCTGCCTTTTTTAGATTCTAAGCTAAATGTTAAGGTACAATATGTCTGGTAAGCAATCAGAGAAAACTTTAACGGTTATAAGTTGTGTATTGTTCATTTGATAAGCGACTGAAAAAGTTACTTAGTTCGTGTTACATATGCATATAGAAAACAAAAACCTTCTTTGGCATAATACATACATGTGAACACATAAGTGCCTTTATCAAGTTTGTAGGTCCTGGACATAATGATTGATATAATGCCTACCTATGCAAAAATATAGATATTCCTTTTATAAATATCATCATCTTTATGATATATGGATGGATTCGTGTGTAAAGTTCAGTACACCCTCGCATTTACCGCGCCATATTCAATGGCTTTTCTGAGGCAGTCGTAATTCTCTATTGAGACGCAATAAAACAAGATATGACAAAAATATCCGATTTCATAAAGCTTTGGTTTCGTGATATATAATATTAAATTTAGGGGACATTATTATGCTTTTTTCTTACGTTCCCTTCCATGTCTTTGAGCCGAGCGAAACACACTAGGCGATATTTTATTTTAAATGTAATAAGAATATATTTTTATTCCATTATTACTTAAAATTTTCTACTTTCTACAATATTATTATTGATAACATTTTATAGTGGAACTGTAGCTGGTGCAGGGAGATATTTTGATGATGGACTCTGAAATTCAGTACCTACAAGTAACTATTTTTATATCGACTGCGTTAAAATATTTTCTATTTGGTGATAGTTTTTCAGTGAAGTTAAGCACTTGATAAATATTTCGCAGCTTACTCGTAATAGGTCAGGCGAATGAAGAATTGAGGGTTTAATTTTACGTCAGCAGTAATCGTTTAGTGATTACTTAGTTATACCTACATTAAAGAAAATAATTCCATGTCTAAGCGTACCTATAATAAAAAATATTTCTCTCGTGCCATAAAAATAACCACGTTGTGTGACCAAATATTTTGTATTAGTAGTTTGACGAGAGAAATTATTGATAAAGACCTTGGTTTCAATGAAGAGGAAATAACTCGACAATTAAGCATGAAGTAGGTATTAGTGGGCTTGACAATGGCGACAATTTTTTGTGAATCATTCGGGTAGATTCTTAAACAAAGCGCACTTAATGCTCACAAACTTTATATTAGTAAATAGTGTATACCTGTATAATAAAAAAGAATACCTACATTTCACATAGTATTGGTGTTTAATTATTTTTCGTCAATGATTAGAATATATACCAATATTAGGTAGGTTCTCTTAGTGAAATGAAAATAATTAAACGAACTATTCTCAGCATCGCTTTATGTTTGCTATAGGTGAGTATTACTCAGTAGATTAAAAATATATATTGTTGATTTTTGATTACAAAAAAAATACAAAGTAAATTAAAGTTATTACAAAAATAAAACATTACATGAATAAAAGTGACTTAAATTCACCCAATCATAAACTAAGAAGCAGTTCACTTGTATAAAATCAGTTTTCATACCTACTCTTATTGGCAATGATAAAATCAAAGATAAGCAAAGTGAAATTTATTTCGCAGTACGGTCAACATCGAGCCGCGGTAGTGGCTTGTTACTTTGGAAGTAGTTATAACGCGGTTGTAAACACGCGTGACGGCGTGATATCACGTCATCGCGCACGCGAACCCGCGATGACTCCCTCCGTCCATGAAACAATAAATCTGCCATTCCACACTCACCCAGCCACTGGCAAATTAAAAATATCTTCGATTGAACATGAAACATGTTTGATAGGCATGCTTTGGACCCTGTTTATGGCTAGTATCAGGCGTGTGATCAATTATATTAAGCATGGATATTGATGCAGTGTTACATTATTATTATTATTATTATTATGGTTGGTAGCGTGTGTTTGTTATTCAATTTTGTATATGCCTTGCTTCAGACGTCAATAAACGGGGTGCAATATTGTCAACTAAGTAGAATATGAGTAACGTAATCGTATTTAGGTATCAATTGCATAATTATGAACGCTTGTTTTAATAAATGTTGCTATGTCCCTAATAATCACGACTATCAGCAGTGTCAATGATAAGCGTATAAAAAGGAACGTAATAGTAATATTCTGTGTCTATCGACGTCATATCGCGTCAGTAAAATAACCCGTTCATTAAAATCGTAGAACTTTACCCGTAAACTGCAGATTGCAAGTAATAAGGAAAAACACGAAGTTCGATGTATTTTATTGTGTAGTGCTATCAATCTACTAGGTGCATGCATTAACACCTCATACAGAAGTCAATATTTATGTCTTCACAAAGTTGCGTGCAGAGGCTGCGTGCGGCAGGCACATTCGCGTCCGTGCCACATCGCCACCCTAATTAATATAAGATCTCAATTAAATTGCGACACATAACGAGGAGCGGAATTTTTGTACGCACACATACACTATATAAATTGCACCCGACATCTCAGAATGTGTTCGACTAGATGACAAACATAAAGAGAAAAAGAGTTGGTGCACGAAAGCTGTAAGAGCTTGTGGACGTCTGGACATATTACTAAACAAAACGTTTATATAGAGTTAAATTTTAATTTTTCAAAAAAAAATCTAGTTGATTCACAGGTCTGTGGTGAAAAACATACGAATATATAGGTACCGTGTATTTTAAAATAAATGCAAACTCACACCGCATCTTCAAATGTAGGTAGGTACCTATTTATAGACAAAGAGAAATTTTCCCTCATTTCGAGCCTGACTTACAGAATCAACCTAAAAAATGTGTTTGCCCAGTTAATAATACTATTACTTACTAGCACTATATAAAGATCAATTGAATGAAAATTATTCAAGTCTTATTCTATACTCTAAAATCATTTTTTCTTCATAAGTAGGTACACACAAGTAGGTTTTACTTGTAAGATTTTACATGACTATGACTATTTATTAATGATAACATATTTAAAAATATCATTCTTGATATTATTTATGTACGTACTTAAATTTATCAATATGGTAATATAAATGTTATAAATGTTATGTAAATTATGTAAAAAGCATCAATGTATTACCAATATATCTCTAAAGATTACTACAAAAAATAAAAACGCATTAATTTTCAAGTCCGCTTAATTGACAACGGTTTATTATGACTAAACAAATAAAGAATTCAGAGTTGGGGTTATAAATGACCACTTTTCCCTTTAATGGGCCTAAAGTTACTATATTCGGGATATAAGGTCTTGACCAAGTTTTGAATCGTAATATTTTGGGTTCAGATTACCAACACCGATAACGCGTCATCTCACCTCGTGCCAGGGCCGGATTTTACATAGGCATATGTCATAGCCCCAAAAATTTAACTCTACCTATCATCTAAAATATTTAAGACCATTTCATAAAGTCAAATTTATAATTGATAATAATGCGTAAACCAATAAGTTAATTCGTTGTAATGGAATTATTAGAACTTTACTATAGGTATTTGCTATTATTAAACCCAGAACGTAATTACATGGTAGACATTTATATAAAAAATACTTTTTGTAATAAAGTAAAATTATCCAGTCAAATCCGATCCCGTGCGGCCCGTGGTAAGGCCACACGCGGTCAGTACAGGCGGGGCGGGAAGGAGGGGGAGCGGTTTCATTCATGTTGTTAGATTGGACCGCTCATAACTTAACTTCTAATTTATTCCTTTCCACTTCCAATCCAGTTTCGGTGCAGCGTGCAGCCTTCTCCGTAACACCTTGAATATCCGTAATTATGCATAATTTAGGAGAATACTTAAATTTATCTCTATTAACCGCCGCTGATCGAACGTAGAAATGTAATGGGTAGTTATACAAAGTAGATTTCTACTCCGGATTTTTTAATTCAGTATGGACGTTATTGGTTTTAGTGGCATAAGTTATAAATAATGATACGATATACATAATATTAGATACGACGTACTCGTATGCATTATCTTTGCCAATGTGCATAGTACTTGATTTTACGTTTATTGTAAATCATTTGGATTGGGAGTGTTTGGTTGGGATTACGAATCTACTACTGTTTAAAAATCTACCTTCTTCTTGGTTATGTTCAATTCAATCCGGCTAGTAAAACAACTCAACGTCCATCCCAACTATTACGTGACAATGAAACACCCACGGTTTCCTAAAATATCGAATTTCATTCCAATCATCAATCGAGTGTGTAGAGGCCTCAATGTTGAATCAAAGTTTTTTCCTCCAATATTTATGTTTGTCTTTAATTTTTACTCCTTCACCGGTGTCCATTTAATATTGGACACGGGCCGTGTTAACGATCACTATATAAAATAAAATAAAATTTTATTTCAACGCGTTGCTTTTTTGTACTCAACACGTCGTTGGTTTTACTTTTTATTAATCACGCTTTTGAAACAAAATATTACTCTCTTATTATAAATGATACGTTTAGTTTACATTACACAGACTACAATTACATCAAATGGAGTTTTAACTACTGAGATACATTAATAACTATGTCAATGTGAGATAGTAGGCGAGGCCTAAAGTAGGTACGTAAACGAATAAATTTTCTTATTTCTATAAAAAAGGTCGCGATTAATTACCAAAAATATCAATAATTGTTTATAAATTTCATTTGATTATTTCATTATTTGTGTAAATCTGAAATTTAATTTATCTTGAACTATACTTTAAAATTGTTATTCATCAAGTTTGTTCATTTTCAATTTTCATTACATTATATATTTACGTCCGTTTCCTTTATAAAACCCAACCCAAAATTAAAACCACATACATTACCATAATTAATACTCATTTAGATTAGAAAATTTCAATGTTTGTATACATACTTAATAAAAATTATGACCAAACCTTTTTTTTGGTATCCTCAGGTCATAGAGCACAAATGAAGCTAAGTGAAAACATTATGTAAGTAAGTGTATTATTTATTATCTTTACGTCAAGGAATATAAAATGAAAATTTTCATTATACTTAATTATGGTTTCATAAATAAAATTGTCTTGTTATACATAATTTTGGCAGTAAAAATTGTGTTATAGGTATCTAATTTCACATTGAAATGTTGAATATGTAATTAGAAAAAGTTAGGTATTTCGTATAAGTAATGAGACAAATAGTGATATTCCACAATGAAACCGTGATACAAAATGAAGCAGCGACAAAGGTCGAAAAGATTTGCGCGCGGTATCTCTGGGGAGCAGGCATTCATGTAGACCGAGATAGGCCGCCGCGCCGCGACCGCCATCGTACCGTGCAGACATCTACACACATTAAATATATCCATTTAATGATTACAATTTCTCGTTATAATTTATTTAGGATGAAGCATAACAAGTTTTCGAATCCAATATGTCGCCCATAAAGATGCGGCCCGAGGGTTGGACTCGGCATCCGTTAATTCGATAACGAGCTTTTGTCCCGAACCGACCCGGCGACTGAATCGCTCCTCCATTCAGCGGCATAAGAATTAAAACTGGTCGCTACATCTCGGTCTACATTGATCTTTTAGAAACCGCTCAAATCGACCTCGCGAGAAGCCAAAGGGTTTCATGGACGCACTTGAAAGAAAAATGAAATATTTCTTCTACGGAATAAATTAAAGTCTATAATCCAATTCCGGCCGAGTCGGTGTGAGAGCTCATCTTATTGGGTCCTTAGAGGGGAACGGATAGATCGAGATCGGCCGGAGAGTGTGAATGAGAGCATTACGACGTCGGAGGGTTGCGGTGTGCGCGGAGAGTGGAGAGTCTGTTGCCGTTGTTGGATAATTCTTTATTCTTTATGAATATGTGAGCTCGTTATCTCTGAGTTGACGCGGCTCGAGACATTCGCGCGTGCGACAGTGTGCGTGTAGCGTGTAAGCGGCACACATAGACGAGCGTCGTGTTGCGGTGCAGTCCGCACTCGCTCTAGTGACGGCACTAAATAATACATAGAAATCGACAGGCTCGTCTGCAAAGAGCGGCGGGTACACGACCGGATCAACATACGGCATCGACGGCAGATTGAACGATAGTTCCCGAGGAACTGGTTATCGTTATGGGGCGACTGGCGGATGAAATTTATTGGCAGCGCGTTGGAGAAATGTAGCGAGCGGAAGGGGCTTGCGATTTTAATTAGGTAATGAATGTCGATGTCGATCTGCATATCGGTTTAATAGCTAGATTTATCAGTTCGTTCGTTGTCTGCGTTGAAAGGTTTACCTACTAAATTTCTAGACTGACATATCTGCATATGCAACCTTTGTAATATAAATGAAGCTGAAAACCCTACCATATCTTATAGGAGCGTTACTATAATATACTGGTAAACTCTAACTCCGGCTTAACCTGTAACAATTCAGTAACATCAATGCTATTTTAAATTCGTTACTCGGCATTTGATTTATAAAAATAATATGAGAGCGATGCTTTAGACTAGACGGTCCATTTCTCTTCGGAATTGACGTTTTTCAGAAGTGGTTGGTTTTTAACGTTTTAATTAGGGGCGCACATTACGGCACGCCATCACGTTCGCCCCTCGCTCTGCGGCTCACATTTTTGTATATTTCCGTCTATTTGAGGAAATTTTTATTTTTCGACAAATGTGTGCTATTTTTGAGTCGCGTGCAGCCGGCTCCGTCTCGATGCTAAATCTCTGTGGGAAACTCGTCTTACCATTCATTGTGCGTTTACTTTGTTCGTATTATTCTGATTGATGCAATAATATTTGTTCATCCTTTGTGATAATTTATTTTATTTTATTAGTATTAAATGCTTGCCCCAAATTTAAGAGAAGTTCATAAAATGTTAAAAATACAAAAAAATATAAGTATAAATATTTAATCGTAATTACAATCTGGCATTAACTTCGCTATTTGTTAAGGAACGTAATTATTATTAAGCAAAAGTATCTGTTAGTTATTTTAAAAGGAACTATTATTTTATTATACAATAGTTTATTTTACGTTTTTCTTTTATAAGCTATAGACTACTGTTTTAAAATGTAATTTGTATGTCATTGACAAAGGAAACGAATAGTTTGATAGATAGCGTCGACGACTGACGCCTTCCTTCTGGTTCGTAAAAAATGTCACGATCTCTCAATAGCCAACCTGTCAGCAGATGAGGTATAAAAAAGTAGTCTTTTAGGTGTATTTGTCAAATTATTGTAGAGTAAGTTTTTCGTGACAGTATAAATGACTGGTGGTGATGGTGATAGTGAGGTCAAAAGGAATATACCTATCTAGAGAAAGCAATCTTACTGCCTTAATTTGCATAAACAAATAAAATACTCATAAATTACTACTTATCTTAAAATAGCTTAGTGAATAATAATTTGAAACATCCGACTTAACGAAATTCTGAAATGGCCACTAATAATCACTGGTAAATTGATAAAGATACCACGGAAACTAGACTAAAGATGTTATACTGGCAGTGGCAGTTATATCGGGCAATGACGTCATTGGTCTGCGAAGTCAAAACATTGTCGTCATAACGTAAGACCCTGTTGACTCTCCAGCTCTTGCGGGCGTAATGTCCCTTGACTTGTTTTAATAGTTCAGTCCAGTAAACAATTAATATTAATATATCAATATCCAATTTAGAATTTGACGAGTGCTAGATTTACTAGAGTAATAAAGGTACCTTTGTTGGTAGGTATTGCCCTTAAAAGAAGGTATCTTGACAAGTCTGGGTTATACCACTCGTCACGTAATGTAATTTATTTTGCAATGAAGCAAGATCTCATTAAGCTAGAAGTTTACTAGTATTAGCTGTACCAATGATTACCTACCTATAAACCTAACCCAATTAATTTACTTTAAGATGTACTAGCTACTTTAGTGGCGCTATCTATGAGGTATGATGCAAGTTATTATAATTATTAAATTATTAGGAGTAATTAGCGTTAGCTCAAGCCATTGACATTATTACGCCAGTTTTATCTTAGATATCAACTGAAATTAATAATAATTATAGAAAACAAATATGTTACGTAGTATCTACTAAGATATAAATAAGATAGAATAACTAGAACAAATTCACATTGATAGGTAGGAGCTACCGTGACGCGTGTTAGGTATGCCGCGCGGCGTCACGTCACGTCATTTGTCGTCGTTAGCGATGACGCATGGCGCCGCTGACCCCGGCTCTCACCCGCGCCATCACTCTTCTATCACACGGCGATCATGACGCGCATTCTAATATTATCACCATCGCAACATTAACATACCCATTTCAAATATTCCTAAGCCTTCTTAAATTCAACCTAAGTATGAATTTGCTGGTGCCGCAGTTATTATCATTTTCGTTTCAACATATTGATGTACTTACTCGAATTTTAAACTGAGTAGTACAAAAACTATTATAGTATAACTGCAACATTTGTTTTACGGCAGGTGACGGGCATAGAACCGAGCATATTACAAATAGCTTTCATTTCGCAGAATAATATTATGTCAAGAGAAATTTCTGCAATTTTTTTTAACCTCCCACAATGAAACGGAACGTGCACGAATGGCTAAAATCTATATTTGTGTAATGATCTTGTATTGAGGCCACGGCTTCCATTCACCGAATATTTTTCTAAGGGTGATTTATGACGATATGCAATGTAACAATCGAACCGTTTTGACTTATGACGGGCACGGACCGAGGTTTCACTGACTACCCTTTTATGGCCTTGAAACAAACCCTTTGAAAAACGGGGTAATAAAATGTTATTATTATATTTGCAATACCCAAGAACCAGTTTGTCGTGCACCCTGCCGTTCTTTACTTCTAGTACCAATTAGTCATGACTATTGGCTTGGTTAGCTGAACCAAAGTTTTTTTAAATATTTATATAGATACTTACAAAAAATTGACACTTTTAAAATGTAGATTTATGACTTGATCCATGAGCAGTAAAGTTGGTTATTTATATTGTACGATAGCAAAATTTTAACGCCGAAATAATTATTTCTATGTATTAATTGACTCTTTTAGATGGTGTTCAATATGCTTGTTATTCGACGTGGCTTACCGCGGAAAAGGCGTTCGGTGTAACTATGAGTATGTCTAAACCCGTAAATGTATAGGTAATATCGTGTAAACTTTGTTACAGTAGAGCGCGCTAAGTAAAAGACTTAGACATGTTTACAAGGTTTAGTGGTTTTGGGTTGCATATTGCGGTGGGGAGCACAGCGCGTTACACGTCAGGCACGCGTCTTTAGATATTTGATATGACATTATACTATTTCTGTTGTGAGGCGGGATGCACCGGATTGCGGCGTGATGCGCTCGGGTGCATGCAAATGGTGCGTGGAGATGTGTAACGTAGACTTGCTCGTACTCGTCTGCCACCCTTGTTATGAATAAGAGAAGGTATGGAGATGATTTAGATACAAAGGGAAACTTTAATTTTTTTAATTTTCATTAAATATTAAAAATGAACATGTTTATGTTTAGTTGGTGTGTTTGTTATAAATGAAATGACCGTCTCTGATCGAAGATAGTTTATTACTGACTCAAGTGACAGTTGACA
>DWGJ01000408.1:0-31423 GCA_018246895.1 Aspitha aspitha aspitha
ATATTGTAGGATGTCCCATTTCCGACATTTTATTAAGGTGTTCAAACGGTGAATAATGTAGCATATGCCTTTTTTCAACATTCCTGTTAAAATTTACAATTTTTTACTTAATTATCCGCTAGAGTACTAAAAACTATATAACTGTACCAAATATTGTACAAATCCACGGTTTTATGTTGATTTTATTCTTCTTAATAACTTCATTTGGCCGTACTGAAAAAACACACTTTTTCACTTCCGACTTTCTTAATTGCTGCAGTCGATATGTTCCTTAATTTATACGAGTACTAACCTTATCATACATATTTAGCTCACAATGTAAATCAAAAATTTATAAATATTCTTATCCAGTTCCTTGTCGAGACATCTACGATTGAACTCTCCTCGCGATTTGTTTACAGTTGCGTAATGTATTCTACTCTCGCGTTCGGTTCAAGTCGTTCAATAAAGAGGCATGCATGCGCCGCGGGGAGCGATCGCTAAGCCGAATATTATGAGTCGATAGCCGGCACAGGTGGCGTTAAACATGCTTCTTGTGTATCCCGCGTTATTCCGTCTCGAGGCATGTCAGTCACGTCTTTGAAACGGGACTAAGTTTTACTCTTGCTAGGGAAGTATCATGCTTATAAATATACATTTTTCATATACATCTGGCCATAAAACACAAAATGTTTTTTTTTTACATTACATTCAATCGATCATTTTTATACTTACAGCAATGCCTACATTTCCAAAAATAGACTAACTATTTCAACTATTTCATAACATTTTTTGAAAACAGTAATAAAGGTAGTATCATCGCCTTCTATGTTCCCTGATTCATTAAACATAGCAGCATAAGTACGCAAAAGAAATAAAACAGGCGAGCGAGCCCACACGGTGATGCATGGGGCCGTTGAAATAATATTATCGTTACGGAGTAAGTACTTATTCTCCAAGGAAAATCAACATAAAGTGAATAAAAGAAAATTATGAATCGCACGAAAATAAATTACCCCGTGTTGGCGGCAAAATAACATCACATTTGAATGCCTTTTATGCTTTATGGGCCCGTAACTATATGAAATAAGTCCCGGTGCTGCTTTATGGGACATGAGAGCACGTATTTGGCATAATTTTAGCCTTCTTTTGTTTAGAACGCATAAGGATGCGATTGTGACAAATGGTACATGTATCTAATAAACGTACAATAATTGCTAAAATAAAATTTAGTTATTACTAATACGAGTTGCTTCTTTTTTAACGATAAATCATTTAGTGATAATGAACCGCCGTTTGTCGGGATGGAATACGACGTGTAAAATGAAACACTCAAACCCGCCACTCAAGTATAGAATAAATTTCCAATAATTACATTATTGAGAAAAATCGTAGCGCCATCTCACCGTCGACAAATTTTTCTTCGGCGCACCTCGGAAGCCCATAATTCCTAATGACATGCAATAACCGTACCCCCAATTTCCAACATAAACCCGCCATAACAATATCGACATCAGCGAATTTTTCCTCAGGCATTTTTTATTCGAGAATAAGTAACACTTTTCGCTGTAATCAAAATTTTGCGAGACCCACCCACTCGGGCCGGGAGTGTTTATCGGCTACTCAATTTGATTTTCACCACCGCACAGATTCCACTCCTTCCACGGAATGCTAAAACGTACGTGAATGAAATGATACTTATTTGATTTATGATTGGTGTTTGTTTTATGGCGCATCGTTTGTCGGTCAATTAAACTACAGATATTTCTATTACCAACTAGTGAGATATTAGAGAGGATTTTCAAAATCCATAATAGTTTGATCGTAAATCTTATACGAATTCTTATTATTTTCGGATTTCATTTAGCGCATTTTCTTGTAGGTAATCAAGATAAAAAATTGTAAACATGACGCCAAAAACAACTACGATATGACAAGTCTAACCAGATATTGATGAGTGCGACATGTCCTGTCCACTGATCCACTGATGTGGAAATTTTATACATTTAAATTCAGCCGGGTCCGGTATCGTGGCATGTTTCAATCGTCTGCCTTTACCTTCATAATCCGGTTACTAGAAGAGGGTGCGAAGTTGATTTCTTTTTATTTAAATTCAAATACACATTGAACATGTCATAGTAAAAACATCGCCATATCGATATATAATAAGGTCTTATAATTTTACGAAAATCATTTCTATTAAGAACCATAGAAAAGTAATCGTATGTTATTTTTCGATTAGGATACTTCCTTCATGTCAGAATATGTCAAAATTTATTCATTCGCACAAAAATAAAACAAAAAATACAGTGAACATTTTGTAAATACACGCTCCTTTCAAATCCAGGAAGTACTAGCATATTTAATTTTTTTACAATTACTATCCGCAACAGAAGTATTCTTAGTAGGTGTATGTGTTTCTTTGTTCACAGTCTGTTTCCGAGTGGTTCACATTTGACACCATAACCTACGAAAGATACACGTTTTCAGTCGCGATAAGAGGTTCAAAGGTTCACAGCATCGGTGTTCTGATCACGTGTGGGCCGCTTATGACTAATGACCAACTCGAGCCACACCTCGTGGGCCGCTTTATATTCAAATCATACAACTTCCTGCACCTGATTGATGCTGCACTCTATACGCACGTTTGTTACGCCTTTTAGTCTTAAGACGTTTCACTTTTATGTATATACTCTAAGGGTTGGCGTAAGAAAGTCATATTATATATCACAATACAATAGCAATGAAACAAGGTATGTTTTAAGGTAGGTATGTCACTGGTCATCTAGATTTGGAATACTTCTAGCAAACAGTTCCAAGAGTACTAAGTTGGAAACGCAGCAAGTTCCATCATCCTAAGTAAACCATTTCAGCAAACATTTGCAAGGCTTCATTTGTAAGACGTCTGGGTAGCGCCTTAGACAAATTAATAACGAGATAAAGAAACTCGACGAATCTTAATTCATTAATTAACCTAATTGTATTTGCCTCGGCTCCCATTATTATTGTGTTTTTGGCATTAAAGTCACAGAGTACTTCCGTTTTATTGGATTTAGAGAATTCAGAATACAACAAAACATATACAGAATATACAACAAAAAGACAACGCATAGCAAGAAACTTAGACCTGTATACTTTTATTTAATTGCAAATAGAATCCCTTTTAGCAATCATTATTGTAATATTTGTGTAAATTATATCGGGAAATAACGAATACGGAACAGTACAGAACTGGTCTCTCTACCAATCTACACTGTAAAAATCCCTGTTACAGGGTTTGTTTGATTACGAAGAAGGGGGTGAATCGAAAACTTTCGCACAAGAAAAATTTTGGCCATTTGAGGAAAGAATAAATGCCGCGAACCAGTGTTGCCAACTTAGAGAGATTTTTCACTTTCAACTTTAATTGTTAGCGAAAGTTAAATAAATCCTCAATGTTTTGCTTCCCTCAAACTTCGGCTTTAGGGCAATCAATTAATTAAACTGTTCGTTTTGTTAATTTTTTTATATCAGAAGAAGTATGATTAAGTGATCTTTGAACCTAAAAGAATATTGCATCCAATGTCAAAGAGCCTTCTTCTTCCTCCTGGTTTAAATATATAAATAACTAATTGAATTAAATAGTAACAATTCCAGAGTTTTCCTTTATCTGTAGTTAATAATCTACGAGTAGTTACATTTCGATGCTATTATTTGGCATAGCTAACGAGTAAAATGACGCTAATAATAACTTCAATATAAAATGATAAATCTATAGCAAAAGTAAAATGTAAGTTATGCATAGATTAGAAGTAACTCATTGTAATGTGAATTGTTGTTAAATATGGTGTTGTTAAATTTTGGAATCAAATTTAGTGTCCTTTTTTATATTATCCCATACACACAAATCTAATCCCTTCTTCGCCTCGCGTGTACTGGCCATAAAAAAGTGAACGTATAGGGAGCAAAATATTTTTTTTCGTAATAACTCAGTATTGCTATAACCAAAGTTTGTAAATAAAACAGAAACAAAATTATTGGCACCGCTCCCCGTGCGACGAGTTTTCTCAAATATCGAAGCCGTGCGGCCCGAATCTGCGGTATGCGACATACGCACTTCTATTAACAAGTATTTTTGACTCTTTAGTTACATTGAGGTAACATAAATAAACGTATTTTTACTTTCAGTTGTTTGCTTAAGAGACAAGTAATAATTGTTCATAGAATCTAGCAAATATCTGTCACAAAATGGAAATGTATCATTAGCGTTAAACTAAAATATTCGAGGTGCAATCCCTTCCCCAAAATTAAAAACGACTATGTACATACGTTGTCGAATTTTGACCACGTATCTTATCCGTTACATGTATGTCGACGAAGATGTTCTATTTACGTTCTCTGACTGAGCCGCAATGGCCGCACGACGCAGCCGCTAGCCGCACTCGCCAGCCGCACCGCTCGGAACTTTCCTATTACCCCGCTATCGTTACATTTCATCATAGGTGCAATAGAATATCGGGGTGACGCTGGAAAAGTTGCTATTGCTTTGCACCGTTATGCTGAAAGTTTCGGATAACGCTTATTGGTTGTTTTTTACCGATAAATACACGTGTCACGTAAATAAAGTAGGTACCTAGTATACGATATTTACCTATCTTTTATGTTATGATACATATGCATACCTATAGGTTATACATACATACTGTATATACAGCTTTCTCTTTTTGTTCCCAGCTAATGGTGGGATTAACTTTCTTAACTTTTCTCCGCATACAGACTGCATATAATCTCATAAAGAGATTTCTTTAAGAAAAAACATTTTTCCATTCCACATCCTACCTCAAGTAAGACGATGAGGACTAATGTTTTATTATTATTGAGTTCCTTATTTAAGGACCAAATTTAAACTACGTAGTTTAGTTTTGTCTGTACTAAAGTAACTGTTGTTAGTTTATCAATCTTATGCTGTATCTTTAGTCCTCATATTGTGGTTTTAAAATTCATACTCATACTGTTATTTACTCAGTACGTCGATTGAATTAGTTGTAATATACTTGAAGGTAATTCGGAATTGCGCCAATGGAAACATCTTGGCGGCAGGTAGCGTCAGCGTCCCATCCTCGCAAAGATCAACATACAGCCAACACTACACGGACACTCAATTTAAAAGTTTTTCTTCTTTGTTTTGTCCTGAACAAACTCAATTAAGTGTGTTTCTCTCTGAAATATTTAACTTTGAACATTTATTTCTTTGCTCGTCTAGTGCCAGGTTATTTTTAAGACGAGCATCTTATAAATATACTGTAGCATATACACGGGTACAGCTTTCTAAAATTGTGTCTTGTGTGAAAATATTCACAAGCTTTGAATATAGTACATATTTTAAAACTGTACCTACATACCTAGAACGATCATCTATACACCATTTATTATCCTACTATCCTAATCGTTATACGTTGATTCAAAGTTCCACAGTAGTTTTGCTTCGCCGTGAGTTTTATTAATTTTACAACAAATTAATATTACCAATACCGGCGTGTGTCATGCGATCTTCAGCCGTGTCTTCAGCACATGCACATTTCCTCCTTCAGCCAACTTTAAACAGGAGGTTCTATCACTGTACATGATATTCAGGGCAATGATAGCAATTTCATTACAAACGTACATTTACCGATATCCGTAAGCCATTTTAATCAACGTTGACAAGTACCAGGCAATCAGAGACGAGTAGTGGGTGTCCCGGAATTAGAATTGAATGTAAATGTGCGGGCTTTATCGGGGATTATAGTGTTCGTGTCTGCAAGTAGGAGATAGTTGCGGCCCGGCGCTGTCCGTTGCTTCATAGTAGGTAATACATGTTTCACGATACCAACGTAAGTTGACCTACACGATTTTCGTCTGCCTCTTTAAGTCGCGGGAGGTACAACTGGTTTGTTTGATTCGGAGACCATGTAAGACTGGTCGTAGGAAAGCCGCGAGGCACCCGTATACGGCTCGTCTTTAACAAATTTTCCTGCCTAATCCGCCCTTTTCGCAACACGAATGTGTGTTCCAACCCTTGCACGCCTTGTTCTCGGCCAGCCCCCGTTATGAGGTTATTATCTGTTATAAATCTGGGTTACGTTAGCCAGATTAAGTTTACTTAGTTGTGAATTATGTGTTCAATTAATTTAAAGATTTGAATATTAATATGTCTGCGGGCTTTTGAACTGGTGGATATCTAACGTTTAATTTCAAATTTGGCGAATTTGCAGGTGCAAATACAATTTAATATCCAGTGTCTTGAAAAAACATTTCACGTACTTTTCGAAATATCCCCAGTTGTTTTCCATATAATTTTCGCAAAAAGATTATTTAGCAATCGCCTACGTCAGCTTTCGTTCGATCGAAATCTCTACGTTAATTAATCCAGTATAAAAGGAAGTATGGTTAAGTATACAATAAGCCTATTTACGTATACCTAGATATGTTTTCAAATGGTAAATATATTTTATAAATTACGTTACGGACGAATGATAGAAGCCGTTTCCGGGGCCCGGTAGCCGGTAGTCGTACAACATTGCTTTATTACGCATAAGTAGCCACATTTCCTTTCGCGCGTAAACTTCAACTGCGTTACTATTTCCGACTCTAATCTACCTTCGCTTATATATTCGTTAATAATATTATCTGATCCTAAATTAGACAACTTCTGCTATGGTGACCAGACAGCTAATTAACTACAAGTAAAAATGTCTAAATTTACACTAAAAGAGAAATTTTACAGTAAGAAACAATAAATATTTCATAACACTTTCATTTCATTTTTCTGGATGGGAGTACAATCCACGACCCCCGCCAGTAGTCAGGTCTGACCATTAGACCAACGCGTCTAGTTGTGGTTATGTTTACCTATGGTTAATTTCGTACCTTAATTTTATCTACTTATGGCTTGCATAAATACGATTCTGGAGAAGAAAACATACATACACATACCTATTGTTAATTCCAATTATTGAAAAAAAAAATTTTTTTGAAAGAGCGCGTTATTTCATTAATAAGCAACATTTCCTTAAAACTATGTTAATATATACAAGACGTATATGAAGACTAATTACTTACATGAATTGTACGTGGTACAATTATTTAAATAGTATGGTTCCCTTAAATTTCCCGGAGTTCTATAACCCCCTATCCCGGCCGGTCCCGGTGAATCCCGTTACGCGAGCCATTTAGCGTGTTGCGCGGTTTGCTCGGATTGACAGCTCCCTCTGCCTAATGATAGTTTGGTAAGTCCTGATTTAATGACAGGAAACAGATTGCTTTCGGGAATGAAATTGGCAATATTATACCTACATATGCAGATATTTGTAAACATGTGTATACGTAAATTTTAAGTGCGTTTTGTTAATAACGATTATTGACAACTTTCGTCTTGGTTTAGATAAAATACTTAAACATATAATTTTATATTAATGTAATTAATTTGTACAAAGTAATTTTTCTAATAGAAAACCTAGTAGTCGCTTAGTTTATTTCATTTTGACAAAAAATGATATTTTTTATCAAGTCTCCGAAAAATAAATGTTGTATAATGGTACACAATAAAAGTCAGGTGAAATATTTAGGTACCAACAAGCACATTAAAATTCCGCCTTCGCAAACATCCAAAACAGAGAAAACGATATTCAGTCGGGAGCAGCATTATCGCTGTTTGACTTCACATTAAATCTTAGAGGCGCGCCATAAATAACGCAAACTTTTATCCCACTCGAAATAAGCACTCAAAAATGCAAAGAGCAGAACGACATAGAGCACGTTCACTAAATTTATTTTGTTTCGCACAATTCAAATAACCATAACTCACCGGTCGGAACCGTCCTAAGCCTATCTAACGATATAATGAAATGCCATTAAGTTCGCGAAGCAAAGCTTAAGTTCAGGGCAAGTACCGACTTACCTTCGAGATAAAGGTGTGACTTTTCGATTTATTGATCACACTTTCTTTCGATAACAGAGAAGTTATGTTAAAGGTAACAGTGTTTATTGTTCATTCTGCTCCTCAAATCCTTGGTTAAGCTAATTTTTAAGCCCTCTCATTTGGTCTATTTTTCATATTTCAGACAAAGAAATACATTTATATCGTGTCGTTATAACTAAATCTTCCTACAACATTTTATTTTGTTGTATATGTAACATAATCAGCATTAGTAACAAAAAAATATGAAGACATTCCATTAAAAACTTGAGAAAAAACGTTCTCACATCTTCGAAATTCAAATTAAACGCGCAGTTCGAAGTAGGCACGCGTCCGCCATCTTGGCGATCGTATAATTAGGCGGTTTGCATTCAGAGCGCACAGGACGTATGAATTTTACCTATTGTCTGACATTGGACCTCCGAAGCTATATCATTTCGCACCTATTACAAGGGGCTCAAATGGCAAAAACACTTTATGAAAAACGAAAGGCGAAAGTGTTACGAGGCAATGTTCATAGTATACCATTTTGGAAAAAATTGCAAGGGATTCTTTTTGCGTACGTAAAATTACATTGGTGCGGTAAATGTTTATAAATTGGATACAAAATCAATTTCAAATATCTCACTCAACAGTTAAGATCAGATTAGTAGAGATCACTGATTAATCTGTTACTAATTTTATTTAAAAACGTTATTTTTTTAATTTAAAGAAAGTAGCATATAAGAGGACATTGGTCACTTCGTATATAGAAAACTTAGAAAATACAACTAGTACATAGCATGAATTAATTGCAAGTTCGACCCCTTGCGATAAAAAGTAACCTATGTCCTTTCTCATGGTCCAGTCTATAGCTGTACCAAATTTCATTAAAATCGGTTTAAAGGTTTAGGCGTGAAAGTCAAGCAGACAGACAGACGGACAGAGATACAATCGCATTTATAAGATTAGTAGGGATAAGGTATATACATACACTCAATGAAGGTCATGTTTTAGTCATCGTACTTCGGCACAAACAATATGGCCAGCCACTTTTAGGTTTCCCAACAACGTTACGAACATTAATTGCGTAAACACAATCCGAAATCTCCATTAACTGAGAGCCCTTGTTTGTCGAGACGCATGCCTCCTCGTTCCAGACAATCCCTCAACAGTTAAACAAATGTTCCCATTGAAAAATATTAATCTCCCGATTCCGCCTAATAGATATTTATGCATGGTTGGAAGCAATTTCCATGAAGGCTTGCCAGGCTTCGTGAAGAACATTATATTTCAAAACAACGGATAACAAATTTAATAATCTGATGCTGTTTACGACCAATATAATTATCCGCTTCGATGTTCGTTTAATAAGTTTTAGTATAAAATTGGAAAAGGCTGCAATATGCGCACTAAAAGCTGCAACATATTTGACTTCATACACGAATATATTACAAAATTCCTGCATACTGTATAACGAGACAAAGTTAATAAAATGCAAGTTATAGGTACTGAAAATGGTTATGCCTTATTTTAATTCACATTAAAATTTAAAACGGCGGATTAATAATAAATTGTAGCGATCTTGTCAAACATTTTTACTACTTACACAAATAAAAAAAACATACCAGGACACTTTGTATGAAAATAGGCTAAATTATTTGTATCAACTGCGCTAAAATAATATTAGAAACGAATTGTATGTACTGAAACTGCAGAGTATATCGCCGTCTAGACACACCATAGCTATTTGAGCGCTCGGTCGGAGAATATTTGATTATGTAAAGAGAGACGAATAGTGAAAATGTTCCTGTTACTTCGCTACCTTAACGATGGAGTCAAATGGATCTGTTCTATGTAGTTCATAATTTTTTAATTAATTTAAGAGATGTTAAAGCTGATATTAAAAAAATCATTTATTTATTTATTTATTTAAGGATCATCAACGCAAAAAAACAGTAAACACAATCAATAATTATACCTTGCTTTTTGACAATACAATATCTGTTCTCGCACTTATATAGTTCTTGTACTAAAAACAATATAAAGCCACGTAGAAAAATTTAAATTTTAGAAAGGTTTACGTTCCGCACCTTTTGATTACTATAAAATGCCAGCTAATACATATAAGAACTATACGTACTCGTATGTTACTAGACAGTCAAACATGTTAGAAGCTACGCCAATAACAATTTTTAAAGTTACCTATTACTCCTTATTGAATTCTACGTAAAAATATTTGAAGATAATAACTGAATATAAATACTATAACACACAGAGTTATTAGTTATACTTCTATAATTTTGTGTGTCACGTGTAATATTGGCAAGTAATTGTAACTGAATGTAATGGTAGGCAGAGTAAGAAACCTTTTTCTATGATAAAAATAGCACTTTTCTGAAGCTTCATTGCCGTCATAGCCACATGAGCCGAAACTGAAATCGTTCCCCCAAGTACCTACACAATGAATGACAAAGTATCGTCCGGAGGTATGGTGTTTTAGAGCTATTTTTCGGGCAATTGTCCGTAACGAATTCCGCCGGTAAAAGGAACGTACGAAGGAACAAAACCGAAACAACGCAAATTAAAAATGTGCCAAAAAAGGAACGTGCTGCAGGGCGGCGATAGGTTATGACAAATATGTGAGCTAATGGCGTTGATGAAAATGAACCTTTTTAAAAAGACCAAAACGGCACGAACATGACGTAATTACAGGAATCAAAAAGGCTTATTCTGTACCAGTTCAGTAATATAATACCAGAAGATATGTCGTTTTTCAATTAGGCTTACGTATTTTGACTGTTCTACCGCTTTCTTCTTCTTTAAATGAAGTAATAGTTTGTAATTAATTCTTTCACAGCAGAATAGAAGCATAGTATTTAATTCAAGATAGTTTTACATAACACATAATTTTCATACTGCTTCACCTATGATGTGAAAACTAACAAAGGGGATGTGATAATTGCTACACCGCCTGACGACGCATTTCGGCTTATTTGGAAAAGTATTTTACATTTAGTAAATGTGGCATCGGTATCAGACAAATGGTTTAATTAACCTGATGGTGCCGTGACTGATCGCCTTGTAGTCGCAAATTTCAACGCAATTAGAAACACTTGCAAATCTCATACCAATTAGGCAGCCGCCCAAATTCGCGCCCTTCTAATTGTTTTTGAATGCGTAGTTCGCGATTTGTATGATTTATTTTGGTTTATATTTAACTAGTTAATCGCCGATAGGCCCTATGGTGTTGTGAACAAATATTTTAACCTTTCAATTTTTCTAATATTTATAGAAATGACAATGTTAGTGTCACATTCTGAAATACTCTTTTTTAGGAATACGTAAATCTACTGTAGACTAAAATGTATCATCACAAAATAAAAGAAAAAACAGAGGCGTCATCCTCGTCAACAAATAAGTCTAGCATGACACCAGCGAAATGCTTACAACAGAAACAAAGAAAGCAATAGAAACAGTTCCAATCGCATACTCTATTCACATAACGAAAGAAACCACTGGAGACTTCCTTTGAATAATTTGCATTTCTGGGACAGACGCACGTTAGCCTGAAGTCTGCAGCCTTGACAGCTAATTAGAGTCCTCATTGTTAAACGAATCTTGCCGCATTTTCAAGTTTCCCACATCTGAAATCAAAGTAAACTCGCTCCCCTCCTCTTAAGGTTGAAAATTCTCTATCTGCGTTTCTTAGATTCATTAGTTCCTTTCTTAAATATTTCGAGTGCTGGAAAAATACAATAATCCGCTGTGAATGGCAGGCATTGTATTGAGTCAGTGTCCAGGAAGGATGTTTTGTCGGGGTGCTCTTTTTATTGCCGAATTTGCGTTTTATGGGCTGTCACAAAGGGAGCGTTCAGAGAATGTGACAACCCTGCGCCCTTGTTGTTTTCTAATTCCACGATTAACTTATTAGACTTCGATTAGTATTAATATTACGTACCCTACACTGAGCGGGTTTGGGTTACGAATGCTGACCTGCACCTCTAAGTTAGGAAAGTTATTGGTGAGTTTATATTAAATACCATTGGCTGTAATAGTGCATAAATATGTATACATCTTAAGTATAGCTACACGCTTTGCATTTCTCCACAATGTTCTATTAGTTCTTAAAAATTAAGGTACTACTAACTGTGGACAATCTCCTTCATTAATCAGTACAACATTAAACAAATAAACAAAGGTTGATCCATCAGAAAGGGAACAACCCAAACTAATTATTTATAAGCTGTGCTCCTTTCTCCATAGCCTGTGTCCAGATGCAAACGACTTTGAAATATGAAGGATATTTGTAACCTGTAGACGAATTAGTCTTTGGATTTTTTCTTTGTGTTGGATACTTTTTATTCACTTTCCGAATTAGCGATCGATTCGAATACATATATGTGTGTTAGCTTCAATGTTACTTGTTAATTAATGAAATATGAGATTAGTAACAAATATTATTATACAAGTTATGTTTCTATTATATTCGATTTCATGAAAAGCGTAATTATTATCACAAACTGAATTTTATGCTTTAATTCTCATAGAGTTTATTAATTATTTATACCATCGTTATTTTTATCGCGTATTCATGTTCAAATACATTAGTGAATAAATTGAAAATACACAAACTTTTCTTTAAAATTACGAGATTTCAATGGACGAAAATATCACCAGAATAGCAGAAACCGCAGAAGTCAATAAAACCAATTGGCGACGAGTGCACAAAACGAGGGTGTCACCGTCCGCGGTCGGACGTGACGCAGCGCTTGACGACGGTCACTTTATTGCTGACCGCCGTCTGCTCTGCTGACCTCTGCTCTCCTCATCTCTAATGACGCCCATGCTTGTCAATTGTTAATTTTGTCAACTTCTTGCATGTAATAATTGAAATTATTTCATGTCCAAATTCCGTAATACAGGTGAACCATAAATTTTTAATGTAAGTTGTAACACAGTAAACAAAATTTTATGATGAGTAAATCAAAACTCAAAACTAAATGTTGGTTTTATTAACAAATGGATCAGTTAGTGTGTACTATAGAAAAAGTTATTTGAGCGTATTTATCAACCCTTATTAATGAAGGTCATATATGCGCAAGACCGGTCCATTAGACGAAAGACAAACAGCCGGTTCCGCTCAGTTATAATAATCTCTCGTCAAATTTGCTTGACCCGTGCCATCAGTGGGGGCAAATAATCTCTACATTTAGAATACGCTTCTTTTCTTATCTCTACATTTACATACAAGTACGGGAAGCTGGAAATCCATTAAAAATTTCGTGCGGTTATTTACGTATTTTTCAAATATTTCGCCAATTTCATAATCATTTTGTATTTTTGCAATTTAACCGAACCAAAGACGAAGACTTTAAAAACAAATTACACTATTGCAGTAACGATAAATACTATCGCTACATTATTGAAAACTCAGCAAAGATTAATTCAAAGGGCACAATATCAGATTGACTTTGTTTACATCATAGAAAGTCAAATAGGTCCTGGCAACTGTACTGGTGTGGTTTTAAGAGTTAAATTCCAGATACATTTACACACGTATCCGATAAGCCGTTTTTCAATTTCACATCAAACGTTTACAGAAAGGTTATAGACTAAGCGGAATCTCTATAATATAGGTATGTAACGGAGCATTGTCTGCCCATTTAAACTTTTCTAACTGCTCGGACCGAACCTCGTTACCGGCGGATTATTAAATATTGAAACAGTTCGTCAGATGAAATCCTCTAGACAAGCGAACAAATCCGCAGTAGGTAAGGAAATGCATAGAACAAAGATAAACTTATTTTAATAAGCATCCGCGTTAATAGGATAGAAGTAATATTTTACCGACGAACGTTTCGTAAATCGACTAACATTTTAGGACGTTTATTCTTTTAATCTATGACGTCACCATAGGTTATTTCGAAAGTGACCGAAAATGGCTGATATTTACAATTAAAAAAATATTGATAAATGATAACAGTTGCAAAAAACGTAACCAGTAAAAATTATACATAGAAAACATCACACATCATTTTCTTCATACATACCATACATAACACCGGTTTTCTATCGACCTAGAAAAAGACTAAAGATTTCCTTCGTATACAGCGTATACTTCGTATATATAGCTATCTATTAGATTTCATCGGCGCAGATACAACCAGGCTTAAAATGTATGATAATAACAAACATCTCTAAGCATTTTCAATTTTCGTTCGGAAAGAACAAAGCCGCCATCTTCATTCGCAGTATCCTAATTGATTCGTATATCGCAATGCATCAAACGTTTCGCTATAAAAGTTGTTTAATATTCACAATCACGAACTGTCCATTGTATCCGACATTAGACGGTGATCCAGAAGTAAACGCCCCGGATTGTCGGATTAGGGAGCGAGTGGACTAAAAAACATATACAACAACAGATTCAATTTCAATTCTACTTTGAAATGTAAACTAGAGGGATATGTCGCTACTGGTGTTCATTGTTATGTTGTTAAAGGCGATTTTGTTTTAAAGTTGTAGATATACACTTTTGCGTTTACGGTTTTGCGTACAATTATTTTTACCGATTTCATGTATATATGTATGTAGGTGTACCTCATATGCCGTTCTAAAAAATCATCACACGTCCATGTTGACTCGTATTAAAATGAAGTTTGAAGTGACGCAAGGCGGATCTAAGCTAAACCAGTTATCAGCTTCGCACCACCCGGGGGTGGTTAATTGTGAAAAGAAATCTTTGCTCTTTGTCAGCCGCGCGCGAGGGGTGCTATTGATTTCTTTTGTTTTATGCTGATTGAGACACCTTGGCGATCCGCGATCCGCCACCCTACAGTTTTTAACGCCTGACAAAACACTTTATTCACAAACGAATTGCGATTCTCTTTTAACGAATTCTTTGAAATCATTTCGTTCCGTTTTCATAAGAGAATTAAAGTTTGTTGGGTACTTTTTTAAAAGTGTCAATCGTTTATTACTGTATTTTATAGTAGCCATTATATTGATCTTAAAAGAAACAAAGATACACTTTTATCAGTTGTAAAGAGATCATCATCAGACACTGAATGAATATTTATTTTTCTCACAAAGTTGAAATTAGAATAAACGTCATTAAAATGTAACCAACCCCAAACTTTGAAGATTGCAGTTTTTATTACATCCAAATGCAATGCTAAGCAAAGTTAGCGCTGTATCAACCAATCAACGTTGTTCCCAGTTTGATTGCATTAGGCTCATTTCTTTCATGATTGACTGGGACTTAAGAAAAAAATTAGATTGCCACCTCGTCGCGAGCGATAGCATCGACGTTTTTTTCTTAGCTTCTGTTAATGGGCGTCTGTTTTATCTCGTCGCCCCTAATGTTCCTATGCGGTCCCAATAACAAGATTTTGACACATTAATGAGTATTGAGATTATTGGATTGAAATAATTGTAATCTAATATTATTATTTTGATATTTATATGTATTTTGCACACAATTCATATGTATAATTATTCATACTTCAATTTAAAAAATTGTCTGTAATGATATTAATATAGCGTCGAAATCACATACTATGTATTAAAGCCTCTCACGATTACGATAGTACGATCGAAGAAGCGACTGATCACGAATCAATTTTATAATTCGATCTCAAGGTGTCCTCTGCTTCAAAGCGGCTTAAGGAGCTCTTGTAAGAAGACCAAGGGTGTGACGTCAGCAACGACTTTAATTGTGCACCACTTCGTTAACGGGCGACTTGATGGCATTTTTAATGAACACCCGAATTAATGTAGTGGGTGAAATCGAAAATCGAAGCATGGACACTCTTCGTCTTCGCTCGAGTCTGTTTGTTTAGGATTGGTTTTCGAATTACCATTCGCGTCTTGTTTTCTCGAAACGCGTCGATGTGTCTAGTTTAGTATGTAGATACTCGTACTCGTATCTATTGACATTTGCAGACAGAAGCAGACGCAATGGGAAAAAACATTTAATGGTCTAAAAAAACAGACTTGTCTAACATGTTGTGGGATATAACAATGCTCGAGGTTCAAATGTTAATATAATCAATTAGGTATAGCGAAATTTCACTTAATTCTTTTAGTTACTTATTTTTGAATCATCATCAGGCGTTAATGAAAACTAACATTTAAGTTATATCAAGTCAGAATAGTACAAAAAGTAATTTATTAATCTCAACTCTGTTAAATTTTTGATCGGACAAAATATTCACGGTACTTTTAATATGATATAGGTATGTTTAATGAGATTCTTTTATATCGTGTTATATTCCTTTCATAAGCTTTCATTGCCACTTCTGCTTAGATCCAATCAACTTGCAAATTGTTAATAACGTCTGGCATTTTTTACCGGCGGGTCCTAAGTAAATATACTAAAATAAGAGTTTTTAGAAACAAAGGGACCAATATCAAACACTTCAAGTTACAGATGAGGAGGAATTTGAAATAAAAATTCGGCATCTCGTGAAGATTGACAGGTGCGTCCTAATAAGTCGGCGACAGCTGCTCCCAGAAATGAGAAAAGGTAAATTGCCAACTTTATGAATTGTAAGCAACGGCCAAAAATATTTCGGTTTGTTGAAAAAAATTACAAATTAAATATCCATTGTCCATTGCAGCAGCTATCCTAAAGCTAATTAAAGTGTATGGCATTAAAAGTAATAATTAATAAAATTTAGAGACATTAAAAAGTAATGTTTTTCTTAATTATATATTGTCTAAATATTTCTTACATGTGGCTGATATGGCTATTAAAGGTTCACATCAAGATACCTGCGACATCTTTTTTTCACTCTATGTACCTACATTTTTATTGAAATAACAGTATTTATAATGGTAACAATTAACAAGAATATAAATTTAAGTATATATCATTTTAGAAAATTAATATATTAACGTTCAATTATTGTAAATGTGAAAGATGATTTGTAAATCGAGTGCAAAAAATATGAAATACATAGTACATTTCAATTATCTCATTTCAGTATGCTTCTAATAACTTGTCTTTAATGGTTTTTAAATTTTGTCGTATGCATACTTCTTTACCAATCTAGGTTTATTAAAACATAATAGGTGGTATATGTGAATTCCACACGGATCCGGACAATGGCCCAGGGGTCCCTGTCTGGGTATCTAGCTCCACCACTTATTACGCTGGCCTAAGCAAATTTTCACTCGGCTCTGTTGGTTTTTCGACGGATTCCTATTTCTTCACTTCTGATTATATTATTCCATACTTTGTATAAACAATGGCTGCCCCAACCCTTTCGCACTATTGCCCGATTAGGCAAGTGTGGAATGGAATTTTTAAAATACTACTTATATTTCATATAAGTATTTTAAAATACCAAGATGTTAAAACTTGCTGAATTTACAAAGTTATAAATGTTTAAGTTCCTTGTGCAAAATTATGAGAAATTACTTACACGTCAAGCAGGTAGGTACAGATAAAAAAAATAAAGAGTTAGTACTTAGGTTGTTATCGATCCAGACAGCTTTTTTACGATATTTTAGTAGATATACCTCATAATTAGTGAATTTAATAAAATAAAGTGTGCAACAGCAAATACCCTATATATATCTAAAGGCCTAAATATGTACCTGCTTGTAGTTATACTTTTGTTTTTGTTATAAACTAAATCGATCCGTTGCAAATAATCTCACGTTATTTAACTGACACACGTACATACTTATTTATACGTAAAATTCGACGCGCCTTGTAAAACAAACGTTACGAGTGCCTAAGTATCGTTAGCAAATAAGCGCTCTCCTTATATTATGAGCGTATCATAAATATTTTTCCAGCGCTGTAACCGCTGTAAAAGGTTTTTGTATACGTTGCTTTTTGGCTCCTTTTGGCAGCTAATCCAATATTGACCACCCCGCTAGTCTATTGACTTATGTTTGTGTTACTCATAATAATTTCGGTACCTTTTATTATTCAAAATATCAATTTACTCGAGTTGCTTTCTTTTGCCGTCGAGGAGGGCTATTAACTTTATTATGTTTATTTTGAGGCTAGACTTGGGATGTTGTAGACGTTTTTATCATTTAACACAAGTAAAATCAGTTTATAACGAGGATACCGTTAGATAATAATTAACGTAGCAGACAGACAGAATTACTATCGCATTTCTTACATTAGTAGAGATTAGTAGGTGAAAAGTTGTGTATAAAAATACAAATTTCACTTAATTAAAATATATGTACATAATATACGAATTTACTTGGAACCCTCGCCAATATCCACTATCTTAAAAATTAAGTCGTAATCGTTCTTTCATTTCTTGTTTCATTTTACAGCGCGTAGGGGAGAGATCGGTTTCCGTTCAGAACAAAAAGGCTTGCGGTATCTAAATGTTAATCTTTGGTCAGTCGCGCAAAAATTATGCCTTTCGGACTACAGCCTGAGCAACTGGGTTGGAAATGAACACGGTTATACGGGCGTCATTAAATAATCCCAATGTACCTATACTTATAATAATACTATAGAGGGACGCAAGAATACTTTGTGATATTATATTAAAAGTATTTTTATAACCGTTTATTCGTTGGTTGGCTAATAGAAAAATTGATGAATTTGTAACTAAACTTTAAATATTACATTCCTTTGTAACGGATACAATAATGTATATTAAGGATTTAATTATCATAAAGAGGGTATACATTTGTAAGGTATTGAAACTTTAACGAAGTTCAAATCTTATTGCACGATTCTGACGCAAGAAGCGTTTTAAAAGGCTTGGTTTTATTTCGCGTCAATTTCTTCAAAGCTAAATGACTTCAATTTGAATATGTAATGTCGGCTTAGGATAATCGTCTCTGGCTTACACTAATAACGGCGCGCCGACTTTAAAACGGGAATCTCCTCAAAAGAATCGAACAATCGTTCGATTCGATTCCGGGGGTGGTATAATTTATTCGAGTGTGGACCGCCATTTTGCGGCGGGGCGTTCTCCGCTATCGCGCCGGAAGACGCTTTAAGACATTGATGCTGATTCTTTTTTATTATGCTCCCCTGGTTCCTTAAAGACGCTAATATAAAGCGGCCATATATAAATAAACCGCCTTTGTGAAGATTCCTCGATTTCGTAGACAGGAAACGGTGCGACCCTCGCCCATGGAAAACAATCTAAATTACATTTTCACGCAACTTCAAATGTCTTATTAATTACGTACGACTTTTCAATGCAATAAATTTTCTTTTAACGTCTCCTTCGTAAATCGGCTTAGTGCACGCCACTGGGTTTGGTCTCATCACTCTATTCGACTCAATTGTGCCTCTAGACGGCTTTCTTATTCTTTGTCCATTATGCACGCTGATTGCGAAGTTTATTGCCCAAAATTTTCTTCATAATAATCAGTCGCTTTTCTATACTCCTTTGTAATAGAAATAAGACGCAACAATACTAATAGACTATCAACGCATTGTTATGATGACTTTAGATAATATAATATGTACTAGTAACAAACAACCCCAAACCACTTTTTGTTTGAAAACAATAGCATAGTTATTACCGAAAAGTAGCTAGCCCATAAATATGTAACCCTAACATTTCTATTTTCAGTCAAACAGAAAAAGCCCGCGGGTCATGATTTAGAGGTGTCTTTAGACAGTATGCGATACGGCCGTCATCACCTCGCGAATGACCCCACATTCCTCAAGCTCTACATACTCTATAGATTCTCAACCCGTATGCCACATAACTAGTATTTATAAGTTGTGCGACTCTAAAAAGACAAAAACATTAGATATTCAACATTTTTGTAGCTACTTAATAATATGATCTATACGTATTCAGTTCAATTGTTATAAACTTTTTTGAGAACTGTACTAGCCATAATTGTTAACCGATTGAAAATTATGTAGGTATTCTGGCTTTTATGTTGTTAATTTTAAAGTGTAATCAACTGTTAGTTAAAGAATACTTAACGCGATGTTCTGACATATTGATAAAATTTTGATCAGACTTAAATTTATTTGTATACTTACAGTACATCATTATAAGAATCAATGTTTGAGTACCACTGCACCAGATAATACAGGATACTGTCGCACCTCGCTGTTCCCGGGGGATTTGTCAAACAAATGCGTCGCCATGTATCGAAAAATTCGTCGGCTCAGTAGTGGCCGTTAAGGCTATTTATGGGTGATTCTCCGGAGCTTTTTTATTAATAAAACGTATATTATGCGCGCAAGTGTGTTTTATATCGCGGTCCTTTCTCTCCGCGAGGATATTATCGTCCGTCTTCGGACATCCAATAGTATCGATTTCGTATTAGGAATCTAATATCGTTCTCTATTCATAGCGCTCAACGGTGTGGCAGATACTCGTATTGTTTGGTGTTTATTTGCCTTTGAAGGTTTCCCAAAAACGTATTTCACAAATTCATTACTAATAATTTAGGCTAAGTATTAGGTTTGCCCTTTGTAACCCCTAGTTTTTTGTACCCCTAGGTTTTACATACGTAAATAAAAAAATAATAATAAAATTAAATATTATGCTACATTTTCTAAGGATTTTGTTTCGTCAAACAACATATATTATGACACATTTTAAAGCCTTGTTTTCGTCTACACGTACATGGGGTAAACATCACCTGACTTTTGTGATTGAGGGAACATGAATATATCTTAGGTAACCCGGTATCATTGTTTACCACAACCACACTTGCGTCACCAAGTAGTTATGCAAACATCGCAAATATTGATATCGAAACTTTGCGACAGAAGAAAAACAAAGAAAAACATAGATACGTACACGAATGCTGTAAACACACGGAAATTCAGTGGTAGTAGGTACTGTCGTTCCTGAATTTTGATATAAATTTTATCAATGATTTATAGTATGCTGAAGCTCTACTTAGCATAGGAAACAAGCATTCATCTCTTCGTGGAGCCATTGGAATGCCTCATGTCTTATTGGATATTTACCGCTTCTTTTAAATAGGAATTCAAGGCAAATAATAGTGTTTTGTAGCAAAAACTAAGAAATGTAAATAAATGTAATTAAGTCACTAATTAACATAGGTAGGTACTCGCCGCTGAGATAACTTCGCTTAAAGTCAAAGAATAACGCCTCTTAATACATTTACCCTCAAATTAAATGTTATTTTAGTACGAACAATTCTGTTGAAGATACCACGATTGTAATATTCTAGCCGCAGTCGACGGTAATTGTCGGCCGTAAAATCATTAAATCCAAACCGAAAGTTACACATTAAAAGTAACAGCTTGTTCGGGCCCCGCTTGTTTTTCTCTAACGACTTGTATCGCTGCGATTGCTACAATTAATTGTAATGATATTTTAATTAAATTCCATCATACACTTCACATTTAGTATTTACACTGTTATAGTTTTGGTATAAAAAAATACTTCGACCTTAACTTTGCCTTAAAACAAGAGAACATCGAGATTAAAAATTAAAGTCTAAATATGTCGTCAATTAAATGTTATAAAATTTCAAACCAAAGTCCGAAGAATATTGAATATTGACAGTATGCTAAATATTCCACCCATTTAATTGTTTACTCGCACGGCTCGCACCATTCGACGCAATATGCATACAATTAAGCAATTGTTTTTTAAAAAAATCTCATATCTTTGCAATTGAGGACTGTTTTACGTGTACAAAATTGTACCCTTTTCAATCATGACATAAATTGATAATTGCACGTCTACCGATGTAACTACATATGATATTTAAATGAGAGTCACTCTCAACCGGCGCACACAGTATATCGTGCGATACTAATTCTGACCCTCCGTATAATGCGAGGTACTTATTCGGCTTGCACGGTTAAGGCCATATTCTTATAAATTAATTACTTGTAATCTACTCATGAACGGGACTTACTGGGAGAAGTTACAACGTGCCGTAATACCGGCTCGAGGGCTGCGCTACGGCTTAATGTCGCTGAACGACTCTGAATTAGAAATGAAGAGGTGGGTTAATAAGACACACATGTCTAAACTGTATAACTAATGAAGTCAGATACAACAATTGGAATGTAGCTTTGAGGAATGCAGTGTAAAATGTGTACTCATTATAAACATTGAAAGCTTTCGTGTACCTGACATAATGAGACTAGTCTGCAAACACTGAATATTCATTATCGATTAATTTTCTCGCCTCAACCATATCACGATCTAAATTTACAAAAGATAATGCACGTAACCATATTTATAGTCTTGACTATTTACTGTAAGTCACGTTACTATCACCGATTCTATAATCATTCATAAGGCCTGAATATACAGAGTCGGTGATAGTTATGAAAATGGTCTAAATCATATGGGTCATGAAACTGTTGATTTTCTACATATATCATTGGTAATCCTGTGAAATATATGTATATGTCACCATTGTCAAGTATAGACAACGACATATTGCTAATAATGCCTGCATGTATAACAATGAAGTAATGTCGAACTGACATATTGTGAATGGCCGTTTTAATTTTTTTTACCGCACAGATTCCCTCACGCTTAGGGGAGGTGTCCCCCTGATCGCGTCTTATCCACTAAGCAAACATTCTTTACAAGGGCTTTTCTCATTCCATTCACTCCTCTAGAGGTTATCTTTTATTATTTCTCGCAGCATCCTCTTTTATTGCCACTCATATTGACTTTTTATGCGGCTCGCGAATAAATACATTTTAATTCTCGCTAGCGTTCGCACTCTTTTGTTCAGTTCATCAGACGGCTGCAAATTAACTCGCTTGAGGTGTCATAAAGCCACTCGAGCCTTGCAATAGTACTTTTTATGCAAACTTGCACACAGTTGGAATTTTTTAGGAACCCACTGGGACTTTCCGAGACATTGTTCTTTCGCTACCTGCAATAATTACATATATAAGCAATGAACAATTTTGTACGTAAATGTATTAAATTAAGAAATATAATTTCAACCTAAATTGGAGTAAACGCTGTAAATTACATTTCACATATGCATATTTAAGTGTGTACAAATTACTATTTGTAACTAATGTTTAATTAAATTAATCATAACAAGAAAATAAAAAGGAATGGTAAACCAGCTTGATTTTTTTTTTATATGTATTATTAAAAAACGTCAAACATGTTGTATTAATATTCGCATCTTCACTGTTACATTTTTATCCCTTTCTCAATTTATCAGAATCTTAAAGCAGCAGTTCGCCGTCTGGCAATAAAAGGCAATACGTTGCATAAGTAGTAACCGCCCGTAATCTCTTGCACAAACATCGGTGAGGAATTGAAAAGTTCTTGCATCGGGTGAAGAAAAACAAAGATAAATCAAACTTAAGGATTGTGAAGAGTGCTTATTCAAGATTTGTAGACTTTTGCGGAAACGAAAATATTTTCGTAGTTGATTGCAGCCAATTAAGTATTATATTTATGGAAGAAATGGTCTATTAAATCGGAGCGGTGGGCTAGGTACATTCTTTAAATGTTTTATACCTTCCTTTAAGCGGTTGTTTTTTGTTTTGTTTTCATGTTTCCTTTATTTACGCTAATTTGAACTTTTAGGTAAAAAATAAACCTACCTTTTATTTCAAGCAAACTCAAATTTATTTGACTATTCGTTAGTTCATGAAACATACTTTAACACATACAATGGGTGAAAGAACATGATAAACGAACTCAGTAATTAGCTGAATCCACAACCGAAGCTTTTTTTAGAGTTCTCAGGATCAAGGTACAATTTCAACAAAGTCACCTGTTCAAAATGAGTCGGCTTCGCCACAATAGCTAGCAAGTCTCACGAAGTGCTCGTGTCCCCGAGGAACGATTAAACATGTAAAAGTACCAGGATAACAAAGTAGCTAGGAGAGTCGCGTTCGGAAAAAGCTGTAGCCATTTAGCACGTAGCAAGAAATTGCCGTAACACGTTTGCAGGAACTTAACGATCCGTCGAAATAGATGTCTTTCTCGATGTAAAGAACAACTAAATTGTTCAGTGTTTAACTGTCATTTTTATAGCAATGTACATATGTATATTGATAATGCTATTTTATAATGATTGCTTCGTTCCCTTTTTAGAATGACGTTCAATTGTTCGCTTAATAACAAAAGATGTTTAAATTACCTTTGTAATTACCTATATTGCATATAAGTTACCTAGGTATAATTTATATTATTACAAGATTTGTTTATTAAAGAAAATTTTTGATACAACGTATCTTTATGCAGGTACTATTAGTACGGTAAACTTAGCAATAACTATATCACTACTTGTTTCTATTCAGCACCAATTTTACGACGATTTTACGGTTATTTTCTTCTGTCTTCCTGTGTACAGTAAAACGCAAAAAGATGAACTGTTATGGCTATGGGGCTATGATTACTTTACTTCTTTTATAATGAATTTATGACTGTTGTTGGAAAACAGCGATTAAAATAATTAAAAGAAACATTACAAGTGTCATTAATTGGCTCTCTAAGGAGACATTAGTGTTTTACGATTCGATGCGGTTGGTAAATGATAATAAAAACACTACGCAAATGAAAATTACGATTACAGTCGCATCCTAAAGTTAATTTTCACTTATACCATTACAACGTGATATATGATAAAGAAGGCTAAAGGCACCCATTGACAAGGATGATATTTGTGGTGTATCTAATCATATTCTACAAGAAACAGCTCAGGTCTGTTAGGAATGAAATCTCTGCATGTTTTTTTCTATACCCAGGTCAGGTTGAAACGATCCCAATAAGAGACATGTAGTGTCTATGTACCAAACTTCTTATATAAATCTCGCTGATGTGCTGAATTATTAGCTAAATAAAAAACCTTTTCGAAGTCAATCAGTATGTAAATGCTAATTTCTCACTGAAGCAAATTGTTCTTTGGCTTCTTATTACAACAATAATTGTCAAGCGGCGCATTTTCATGCGACTTTTAATTGATCCTCGAGGGCGATTCGCAGATAAAACTCGGATATCACAACTTTCTCTATTACAGTTTAAGAAAACCGCCGCCCTCCGCGCCGCCGATAACAAAATTTTCATTGCAGAGTGTAATGTGACGTGTAATGGCGGGGGAAAGGTTTGCTTGTTGTCTACTCGGTGTCTTGGTTTTCGTCCAACTGTAAACTCAGAACAAAACTACATCATTACTTTTGCTAAGATTTCAACAAACTTTCTAAGAACATAATCTAATCAGAGACAGAAATTGAATTGTTGGGTGCTACCATTTTATATTCGACAATAATATTTAAGCCATAATGAGCACGCAACCAGAGTATACAGCACTTTACATTATTCTGCAGATAAATAAAGTACAGAATACAAAAAATTTTGCACTCTATTAGATATTTTCGAGGTGCATTTTTTATTTCATAACATCCAATCCTTTCCAGACCATCGACAACAGTATTTACGATCGAGATGCAGTTTTTAAGATCCTTCTGTCCGTCCCTCGCTCATCTGAAAACAATGATCGGCGCCATATTTATAATAAAACGTTTAAAGTAAACGTGCAACAACAAACTTCCATATTTTATTATGATCGTTATCGTAAACCGGCCCCCGAAATCCCGTTTAAAAGTTTCACGTTTACATTCACCCTCGCAACCCGTCTAGAAGATTTCATTACAAAATTAAAGTAAAACTTACTCCTACAAATTTTAGTAGTAGGCTCAGTGTTAACATTGGTTTGTTTTCGTTTATATTTGTAATTGTCCCTTTTTGTCCACCTGGACCGACTGCTGGGCACGCGGTCCTGCCGCTTTAATAACCAACTTGGCGTCAGAAGGGATTTTAAGCGCATTCAACCTTAACGTAAGCAACAAAAGACACGTTTTAATAACTATGTTCTTAACTAATTGTGTAAATCTAATGGTTTTATATATGTACGAGTACCTATATACAAAATTGTATAATTTACCTATCACACTGAATGCAGTGTGACAGTAATAAGTGCCATTGCACTATTAATTTATTGAAAATTATATAATCTACGTATAATATTTTATCGAAACTTTATATACTCACTTGTAAGCACCTATCTACCTATATGTTGATATGTAAAAAATCGCAATAAATTCTTACCAACTATATCAATGCCAATGCCCGTTAATAAATTAGGGAACAATTACGAGCAATTCATCGGTCGTAAACACATAAATTTACAAGGAGTTCCGCCTAATTGCTGAACTCGCTGCCGGTTTCTTACCTACCCGGTAATCTGTAATTTGTTTGTTTTGCTAAACCAAAATACTTCCGAAACATACAATAATGAAGGCGGCTATGCTTATGAAATCTTGGTAGACAGACTATTATTTATTTCTTTATATTATTAAAGAAAATTAAAAATCTTAAAACTGCAAACTGAAGTAGGTACCAGGATTTCATAAATACATTAAGCCCTACTCAAACGGTGGATCGGAAACCAATTAAAAGAATAGCACAGTGCGCTCGCTCTGTGGACGAGACTAATCGCTTTCTATTGTTCTTAGGGCACTATCTGTCGTGCTTTTGCAACGCTAGGGGGAGAACTGTCCACTAAAACGCGGACAATTTATAAAACAAGAGGCGAGCAAATATGATACGTACGGCCAGGTGGATAGGACTTATGCACTCAAGTATTAAAAAGTTACAAGGAACCTTTTTCGGAGTCCTTTTTTCCAACATCGTCAAAAATTGTTGTTATTGTTGTTTCCTTATAAACTTCAGTGAATACTTAAGACACACTGACCTAAATGCGTGTAATTCTATAGGCAAAATGCAGCATTCACCAAAAAATAATTAATATTATAAGGATATTTATATTTTCAGAAGTACACTTAAAAATCTAAATAAAGACTAGACGCTAAAATTGAATAAAACTTTTGATGTGGAATTCTGTCTACTGAAGATTAAATTAGCTGATCTCCACATTGAATCGAAACAAAGCCAACATCCAACAGTCAATTAAGTATACTAAGTTGCAATCTACTATTTTTTAAAGCTGCACAGATAGTGAAACTGCACAACGAAACGCTGACTGACCTCAGCCGTGCGGTGAGAACGTTACAATTGACAGTTAAGCCGCTGCAAATCTTTTACTCCTTTTGCGTATCGTACTCCGAAGCACACTGCACCGCCGCTTTCTGACGACGTTATTTTTTAATCAAATATATCCGTGGAGCGGGTGACGGACGAAAGGGTCACAGCGACAGAGTAAAACCAAAAGGAAAAAGTAACAGTCTTTTAAGCAAATACAGGCGAGACGAAGTTGATTGGTTTTGTTAGCGAGCCTGTTGATTGGCACGGACGTAAACAAAACGCCGCTTCCAATGTTTAAGTTGAAAGGACAATTGAGACTCACGATATACAGTGTGCAGTGTGAACAACGCTTTGCCGAGTTTGTTTTCGGGTTTTCGATGGCACTGGAATAGTGTTTTGAAATATTATATTCCTATGTTGACGGAGCTAAAAATGTTAGTGGAAAATAAAAACGCATGTTTGTCAATAAAATTTACTATTTGCTTTTCAAGCGATCTATCCAACCATCTACGACTATTACTATGAAAATTTAAAGCTTTTGAATTTTTCGGGTGGATTCCGTGTATACATTTCGGAATGTTATTCACGGTAAGTTACCAGGCTGTTATAAATCAAAGAGCCTCAACCGCTATCAGCCACGGAGAAGGGTCTATTAGTGGCTATACACGAATAACGACTATACTCAGAAAGTACTTTGAAATTTATCGTTGTTAAAAATAATTTAGAATTACATTTGATGACATTCTTTTATTCATTTATGTTATGGTTAACTTAAACTGTCAATCTAATTTCAATAACACTATTTAAAACTGAACATAATCATAACAAAAAACAAAATTTTAAGAACGGAAATAATCAAAATTATATAATCAAAGTCACTGTTTTATGTCATAAATATCAGAAAACAGTAAATATCGTGCATTTCAATATCTCCCTCTTGGTTTGGACTTAATCAATACAAAGTCTATTATATACTAATTATATTAATGAGTTCTAACATCAGCGTAAAATCAATTAATTAAACATAAAAATTGTAAGGCACAAAATATATTACATACGAAATTAATCTTAGTGTGACAATCGGTTCGAAACAGAATGGGATTTTGTACGTTATTTCACTTTCTCATGCAATGGGAAATCCGGGGAGCAAAGTCCATTTCCTGGCTGCTCACCGAAGAACGTTTTAGAATCAGTAGCATCGGAAGCTGCTCTACTGAGAAGCTATTTATAATATATTTATTAAAATAAAAAATATGATCAATCAACATTCTTTCAATTTATTAAATGTTACTACATTATTTGTTTTTTCGTTTGTATGCGTCAATAAATTCTTAGAACGTAAACTGTAAAATTTGTTATAAACGTTACTATACATATATCTACATATATGTAGATAACAAATAGCGTAAAGTCACCCATTCACAGCACAAACATAAAAATATATACGACTGTGTAACAATAATTCGTTTCCCTTCAAGTAAAGGCACTGCGGATAGGTTAAAAATTAATTTGTAAGGAAGATTTAAGGGGTGTTTTAATACGACCATATATAATTTCTGTATCAAAATATGCACACTCGAGCGGGTGGGTTTGACTAGAATAAATTTCAAAGGCCCGAGAATTCACTCGCTCATTACCGCGTATTTATGTGGACAGATAAAAATATTAGGGACACATTTAAGCGGAAACGGATGAATAGAAACAGCCCCGTGTAGCAGATTATATATTTGCTTTTAATATAATTGTAGCCTAAATGCACAAACGACGCGTTGAGGTATTTTCAGTTGTCCTATTCAATAAAATTCAGGACATAATAACCAAACTAGTTTTATACGTAGATAGTAGTATGTAGTAGAGTTTTACATGTAGAGTCTTAATACTTTAGATATATTCTCTCTAAGTATAAACATGTACAAATATAGTAAATGGCATATTCATATTTAATTTAAACAATCTCATTCTTAAAAAAAATTCGTTACCCTTTCGACAAAAATGTGTTCTAGATCTGGAAAAACTTTCTCATTTTTAATCATTATGTTTATATGTATAAATGTACGTAGATTAAAAAATATATAAATTAAGCTGTCGGCCCACTAGAGATGACATTTATCAAAACAAGTACAAAGTCAGCGCGGTGTTTAGGACAGTTTAAAACGCTTAAATTAATTTCCCCTGATTTTCTCTAAGAAGTTGTAACTCTCCAAGTGGGGATAATGCGATGATATATAAAAAAGGTCCCCGTGAGCCCCAGCCCCTAATAAATTATACCCTCGATAACAATGGGATTTTTTCGCAGGCCCTTTGTTGCAACTTTTGATATCACCTGAACGTATTTAGAAACGTAAAATATAGCTAAATGTAAATTCTTTTAAATCATTGCAGTGTTGCTTGACCTCGCTTATCTTGTGAGGGAATAGTCAATAAGATACTTACCTAATAAAATGTACATTAAACTTTTATTAAGGTTATTTCAAAAATGATCAGAAGCGTCCAAAAATAGATCTAACATAATTTAATGGAAATAATATACCTAATTGAACTAATAGTATAGGAATAAAAAAATTGATTTATGAATATACCTACCTATAAATTTGTAATCGCATTTTATTTTTGTTTTATTTTACTCTTAATCCTATTATTAAACTATAATTATATCCCTTTTTTTAAGTGTGCTTGTAATGTTAAATATTTATAGGTCAAAAACGTGTTAAATAAAATACATATATATGTAGATCATATCGATAATCCCGTAAGTGAATACCTATGGCGAACAAATAGGAAAGAGACCAGTTCCTCATACATTGCTGGATATTTTGTCCCGAACTATAAAAAATAAAGCCCTAGTATCGTTAAATGTTCCTTCGGGGAGTGACTGACCAAATGCGGAAAATTCAGGAATCGTTAGGGGTGTCGCCATAGCTATATTAGCGAATAGTGTTACATGCTGTATTGCTTTTAACATTTTTCATAATGTTACGTTATTAAAAATTTATTGTTCAACACTAATTATATTTTAATATAGACAGTTATATCATACAGAAATAATAGAAATTGTAAATATTTCAGTATAATTTTCTAATTGCTTGCTTTAATTATTGTGTTGTGTCGCGTGTAACATATTTTTGACGTGTTAAAGTTTAAGATATGTATTCGAAAACTCAATATAACATCCGCGCATCAGCCCTGACCAATGGAATGGGCAACTGTGAACAATTTATATCGCAATAATCCGCGCGGACATTACGGCGGGCGGAGTCGTGCGAGCGGCGATATTATCGGCGGCTAGTTCACGACAAAAAACGACGCTCATTTATCGAACACTTCGCGGTGACAGCCTCTCCCGTCTCTGTAGATTAGCCTTAACGATTGCAATTTTACAGTTAGTATTAGTTTCCTGGATTACTTCAATGTAAACAATAAGGTTTCTCGCCAAAAAGAAGCATACGGCGTTTTAGTGGGGCCAGATGATCTGATGACCTAAAGAAGAGCGGGGAGGACCTGGAATGTACTGGGTGGATTGCCAACGGTTAGGGAAGGCGTGTCCAGCAGTGACCATCTACAGACTGATGGTGAAATGGATGATGAAATAGATCGATAGGTATACATTGTTGTTGAAAACTAAACAATGTTATTGGAAACAGAAGCTCTAATCATTTGAACATGTAGCAACTATAAAATACGAGTTAAAGAGATGAATGAAGTGTCAGCATCGTAACCGGAGAAAATTTTTAGACTGTCTGTTTCTTGTGAAAAACAACCTGATGATGTCTACCAAATCGTATTTAGCCAGGGTGGATAGACTATGGTCTTAATTCTTTACTTCCTAAGAGGAGACTGGTCTCCAACTGTGGATTGATAGAACGGGTTGAAGATGACGTATTGATACTCGTAACTCAATTTTTATCACGGAACAGAATTTTACTAATCTTTCGATTATTTTTATATAAGTTGTAAACCCTGACGTGCTTATACTACGCTACAGCAGTGACCGATAGTAAGTTTGATTTTTGAAAAGCAAAACAATTCTTATATAATTGAAAAAGGAATATGATACAAAAAATTAACTAAGTAAACAAAATGTTATTGCCCTATTGTGATGTAATTGAAAAATCTGTCTCGTCGAACTACAACCGGCTTCCGATTCCATTATTCATATGACAATCACGTGAAATTCGGAAAAACGAAGCGAAAAACATTCGCCTGTTGTTCCTCGACGATCTGCGGCATAAAAAATTCAACGACTTAATCGCAGTAGCGACCAAACAAACGCGATTCGATGAATCGCCGCGACCTACGGCCGATAGTTGGCAATTTATCCGTCTCATTTGCGAGAACGCTTGTCCAAATAAATTGGTATTGTTTCACTGCCTAGACTTTTTGTTTTTGTTCTGCTGTAATCGTCACGAAACCATTTTAATTTACTTGTATTAAAAGTTATCTACCGACTTCAAAAAGGAGGAGGTACTCAATTCGTCTGTATTTTTTTTTTGTATGTTTGTTACCTCATAACTTTTTACTGGGTGAACCGATTTTGATGATTTTTTTTTAA
>DWGJ01000409.1:0-31404 GCA_018246895.1 Aspitha aspitha aspitha
AGCCCTATCCTTCTTCGAAGCGCGATGCAACGTACGCAGTTGCTATCGTGTAGGGCTGCCAAAACCCAATAGGGTTGCCTCTACACGTAACTCACATACAAATATATACAAACCACTATTTTGCTATACCCATACAGAATCAAAATATTGTTAAATTAGTAACCAAAATAGATTTTTTGATGAATATTAAATTACATACATAGTCTGTAAGCAGTTGACTAATTTTATAGGCTCTCATAGTAAACTGATGAAATGATATGCATCGTAAAATATAAAAAATCGTAATTGTAAAATAAAATATCAAATGTGAAATACGTCAGTGTTCTACGCGTATGACGATTTAATTAAGAATCAAAGTAATCCTTATCATTATAATGTGAATATATTTATAAGAACACAGATACCTATCAACAATTATTTACATTTCTTAGTCAGATTAATAAATAAAACATGCACAAGGTATGTCACAAATGTAATTAATCTGCCAATCCCCTAAACATTTTAATAATAAAACGAAATGTCGCCTCGCATTAATTAATTCTGCACTGCTGATTCTTGCTCATCGCTTACTTCGACAAAGTTCTATGTATGTACAACAGCACCCTTTTCGAAGTACTTTTTCCGTTTATCCTAGCGTCATTAAGGGAATGATCCGGTGGCTTGAACGGATAACTTATGGTCGGTCATGGAATCTGCATATAAATAGGAACGAGGTTCATAGCAGAGGGATTACCGAGCGCGCTAAAGTAGGGGATTGCTTTGGAGCTGCTGGCCATAAAATTCCAGTATGTAGTACAAAAAAAGTATTCATATCATGAATATTATTTTAATATCATTGAGAGATTTTATATGTGACATATCCTCTTATTTTTGGGTTTGGTTTTACGCATGGAAATATCACTTACTTGAACCATTCAAATTACAGCTTAAATATTATGGGATTAATTAAGTCTAACAATGTAATAGCATTACTAAAGATATACAATTTGAAGAACGGCTTTGTTATCGTTGTAAAGCTGTTTAAAGCTCGCCTTATTCGGTAGCGTTCCTTAACTCGTTGTAAAGTGTCTGCACAGTTTATTAGTTTCAGCATGAAGACGTGTACGTCTTACTTTTAGAGAAGTTTTTGTAAATGAATAAAAAGTACGATTTCTTGCTATAGAAAAACAAAAACCGCTATAAAAATGTGTATGGGAAAATTTGTTTACACAGAGTTTGACCGCGCCGACACTCTTGTACAGTCAGTAGAGAAAATATAATAGAGATATATTGGATGATGAGAGTTCAAATTTTTTTGCTTATTACCGTACATTGATGTACATAATAATACATTAAATTTGATAACGTAATTGCTTAACATTTTTTTACACAAAGTATATAGCTTCGTCTATTGCTTAACAATGCATGTCTTCTGCATAACTGTATTCAATCTAAAGTACATTATATCAAACCTAAGCTAACTATGTATAACTGTTCGGATCATATTAGTATCTACGTTTGTCGCATTCGGTCAACTGCTGAGGGTACGATATACGCGCCAACGATTATTTTGCGCAAGTTGTTAACTTCACTGCGGTGTGTCTTTATGTGTAGAATTGTGACGTACTGGTATCACTGTCATCCTTGCCGAGTAAGAGTCTACTGGTTTGACCGGCACTGTGATTATTGATATGTACAAAAATGTAGTATAAATTTACTTATTTGTAATTATTAAGAAATATTCTTGTTTGTATCTGACCTTACAATTTGATCCCCCTGTAATGGGATGGTGCAGGGAGAAAAAATAATTATGGGGCGGTTTAGTACAAATTTGATAGTATCGCGTTATTCTTTGGCTCTATGAAATTAAACTTTGTTTCTTTTTAAAACATACAAACATTCTTTGGAGTTTTAATTGAAATTGTTAATCCTGACATTTCGATTTACAAAGTTTGCAATTTACATCAAGTATTTTTAGTCGTTTCTAATCTATAATTATTTAAAGTAAAATTTTACTGTATTATATCATAACTTTTAATGGCTCTCAACAGATTCAGCACAAACGCGATACCTACATATTTGTCCTCAAATCTTAGTAATTTGCATTCGAGTTAATCCACACCTAAAATGGCGGAAACTATTAGTTGAAAGAGACTTAAAAACATGTAATCCTATTGAAAGCTCGCAAAAATATCAGTGGTCTATTTATAATGTCTATAAATAATTATTAACAATGTTATCGTCAAAATTGCCCTCTATACAGCTTTAACCTTGTACCGCTGTTAGCGTTTGTTATTTTGTTTTATATCATCTACAGCGAGAATCTCAAAAGACATGGGATTATTGATCGAAGGGTGCGAATAGTTCGCTGTTTTCTTATTACATTATCATATCAAAGGATTAACAGATCTTGAAGGACCTACGAACACCATTCCATTAGAGTGGAAGCGTCAACCCCTACACAATTAGAGCTTGATAAATGGATCACGAAAAATCTCATCTGAATATTTAATCGAAAACTCCCCTTACACTATGAACTGGGCATTTGTTTCGTCGTAGATGTATCTGTCTATCAGTATATATTTTATATTTATCTATATCTTATACAAGTGGACTTCGGAGAGCCGCTTCTCTACGATGACTGTGAGAAGAGGTGAAGAGTGATTAATTTTACCATAAAAACGTTTTTCATGTCAGAGCAGGTTGTCAGAAATATGTATAATGTAGACATGAATAAATTAATAGCATTTGTAGTAACTTCGAAATAATACTTTTTAGTATACAATATTAATTGGAAACCACCGCATTAAACAATAGATAAATAAAACACTGATGAAAAATATACATATAATTAAAGAGTAGATAAGGGTGTCTGATCTATGAAATATGTCGATAACGATAGACAATCATATATATAGATTTAACGATTTTACAACTCAAAAAACAGGCATTCAATTTTAAAGTTCAGAAACAAAAAAATGGAAACTGGGAAAGTTAAAGTCAAGCTAAAGAACTCTAACTTGAGGGAGGGTCGTTACCGCTAGACAATCAAATTTAACACGTTTTCACTAGCTCGCTGCGCCCCGGCGCCCTTGTGCGTGCACAATTGACCGAAGACAAGTGCAGGCGAGTGCAGGAATGCAGCGCGGCCCGTGCGCTGGGGAGCCGCCCCTACGTCACGACTGCAATAGGGATGGCTGTGAGCGTTAATAACTGTATTTGTTATTTGCGTCGTAAATCAAATATGTCGATGTTAATATTACACGTTTTATTTATTCTAAGCATTGTATCATTTACCACTAGGTATACCTATATACTAGATTAAAAATATTACGAAATAATAATATCGTATCTTTTGCCGCGTCATTTTGTGTTGTTTTCTCAAAAACACATTACACAAGGAAAACATAATATTTTGCTCCCGAAAAATACAAACACTATACTATATACTGTATAATGCTATATTCCATACGTACATGTACATACATACGTACATTTTTTATTGTTCAATGTATGTATGTGTTAGTATTCGTTTATTATGTAATTTATGTTGGTACGACTATCACTTTATTCGATTTTTTATTCAAATATTCAACCCTCGCTCATCACTATCGCAAATAATATTTCTTCTCCGACAGCATAGCCGTGTTAATACCACGCCAAAACGCTCATACAATCCCCTCATTGTGTGCTTTGTGCATAAATCGTTAGTTTGTTTTATTGGCCGCGAAAAGGGCAACATTTTGTTTGAAGATGTATGTATTATACTTTTATTGAAGTCCATTGATTATTTTTAAAAGTGTTAAGGTCAGCTATCCGGTTACCATTACGCAGCCTGATTTGAAATCAGATGGCCTTGTATGGTGTATGTCCTAATTATTATTATTATTTGTTTTAATACCGTGATAGTCTTGCGTTTTGTACTGTAAACCAGTGTGAATATATAAGTGTACAATTCAGTTCATATGTACTCGTTGATGCATGTCATATAATGTCACTCCTGTTTCCCAGAGGGATGAGTAGCGTCCACTCGCTACGGATCGTACAAGAGTTCTTTCGCTTCTTCCATTTAGACGATATACATATAGGCTGTGCAATAATATATTTTTAACAGGTTATAGGTATTTTTACTTAAAATTAGGATAAGCAATAGATATATAGGTATGTACATATGTAGTAAATCTCAACTGCAACTTCACTTCTTCACACTCCATGCATGCTATCTCCACATACAAGATTAGTATTTTTAATGAAATGTAATGACCAATCAAAGAGAAGGCGGCCGGCGTCCTACTTTGTTGCGTTTATCAATCTAGTCTTACAACTTCATCAAAATGTCGACAAAAATTTCGCCGCAAATTCTTAAAATTGCATTCAACTGCCAAAAGTTAGAACCCACATAAAAGCCAAAATTAAGTTAATTTCAATCAAGTTGGTCGAGTTCAGAGAGCTCCAAACTTTTGCTTTCGAATCAACTTCTTTTTTAATCTTTGTCAACGTGCCTTTGTTGTCAAAGGACGGTTACTCAGTAACTCTCGAAGTCATTCCGTATAATTTTCTAATTCCAGCCCTATACCGTAGATTTTACTGCATTTCGGTTTCCCTAATGCCAAATTGCGACGTAAACTTCGCCTTCCTGACCTATTTAGCCGGATATTGTCGGGGTGGCTGTTTCAAATTTAGAATTCGACACTGAATTTCGTTATCCCTCTCTAATACTTTAAAAAAGAATGAGATAGGTTATCTAGGTTTATGGAAGGAATATTGTTACTATTAAGAAACTGTAAACACGGGCGAATTTATCACGATAATTGAAAATTCGCTAATTTGGTAAGTACAAGTAACACTTTTTTTCTAGGCTAAAAGGTATAAACGAGTCGTTTTTGTTTCGAAAAATGAACAATATTTTTTTTTGCTTAAAACTGTGCTTACATAATATCCAAATAACCATACGTATTGTAAAGATAATCACGATAATAAGGGTATTTTATATTTGTGAATATTTACATTATCAATTTAAAATTAAGGTTGTAGAAAGATTATAACCAATCACATATTTTATGGTACAAAGAATTACAGCATAACTTGTGGTGGTGGTGGTAAGGCCAGTAAATATAATTAATTATAAATAAAAATAGGTCTAAAAAATTTGTTATAAAAACAACATATGCACAATGCACAAACATCATCATCTATAACTGCTTCAATGTATAACTGCTTGCTACGATTCTCTTCTTAGAATAAAAATATTCGATGCCTCCTAATGAAATACGGTAGGTACCTACCTTTACAATTAGGTACCTACTTAGTTTAACCGCAGTATGACGGAACGACGATGGTTATGGACACAAAGCTTCTGTTTCTGCTGGATTTGGCTGCGGAGGCTATATTCACGGATGGGTCGCAGAGCGCCTGTAAATCACTTAGACGGACGGCGACGGGCCCGGCAGTTAAAGTTTCTGTTTTCATTCACGAGGGAATGGAAACGTAACGATAAGAAATATTTAAATGGCTAACCCCTTTTGGAAATGTTGCGAAATGTCAGACGCTATTTTTAGTAACCGAAATTTGCACGTATACGTATGAAACACATATAACTAAATCATCACCAGGATTTATTTATCAATTATTTAACTTTAAAAATAAGCTAGTGTAGGTACTTTTAATGTTATAATATTAACTGACATGAGTCAGCAAGAAAGGGTAAATGCACGGCAAAACTATGTTTTAATTGGCTAAAGTGCAAGTAACGACTCACCACTCTCGGTAGAGTTATTTATTGCAGTTACTTTTGGGTAATTAGGTTACCTTCGGCGGGTCGCTTGGGGACAATTTGTCAAAATCTCTTACGAACTTTGTAGTGAACTTCGTTGTTTCGCTTTATTGTGTTGAGGGAAGTAAGAATACTGTCTAATAATATAATGTTATAATGTCAAAATAAATGCTTTATTACTTGTTACTTTATTTAAAATGTCCTACAGCAAATTTTTCTGTTAATAGAACGAAAAACGCGGTAACACCATGGAAATGTTATTGTGGAATTTCTTTCAGTGTTGACATTAATGCGTAACAAGATCGTGTGAGGAATCAACTCTACCATAAGAATGTTTTAGAAAACACACAAGTGTTCAGATCATTAAATAATCTCTTTGTGAAAGTCATACAAGATAACGACGAAAAGGCAAGTCCGGAAGGTAAAGACTGTCTTCCGGTCTCGACGCCGGCTTTTCTAAGTCGCATATATTCAACCATGATCTACATCTTAAACGATTTAAATGTATGTTTTATGTAAATATGTATTGTATTTTATATATTTTTAACTACTTCACTATTTAGATAGAACTAAATTACTAAGTATCAACTAATTGACTTTTAGTACAGTATTTTTTATTAGATTTCGTTACTACATTTTAAGTACTTAATTGGTAAAACACTATTGCGGAAAAATTTGTGCGTTGAGGAATACTATTGGAAATTAATGAAATAAAAGTTAGTTTTCGAATGTTAGTTGAATATAAAAATGCTTAAATACATGAACTACGAGTATATAACATTCGGACTCATGTGGCACCGGCGTCAACTTCGTAATTAGATAACAATCGAGCCGGCTGCCTGTTCGTGTTCGACTTTACAAATGAGCAGTACGTGTAGATACACCCTTTCCTGTCCGAACAATGTGTTGACATTTGATCGCTGTTCCAACAGAATGAAACGTTTATCGATCTGTAATTAAAAAAAGCGTGTAAGAACGGCAATCGTGTTTCAGTAAAAATGCTATAAAAATGTAACTAAATAATAATGACAAGCCCAAGACGTTCAAAAAAGAGTGTTGGTCATTGTGCACTCCAGAGTTTAGACTGGGACTCTCCATCTACAGCAACGGGAACTGTTAAGCGAAGACGATCTTCTTGCCCAGAGAATTCCTCAAAACAAGCAGTGCGAATAAACGAAGCAATATTTGAGGCTGAAACACCGTCAGACTCCGGTAGCGGAACCTCTAGAAGCATTGGCGATGACAAGACTGATTGTCTAGAAGAAGTAGAGCAAAGAATATCATGTATCATTAATGAAAATAGATCTTCTCAAAGTAATTCCGAGTCTAGTGATATTGACATAGTAATTGACAGTATATTAGAAAATCCTTTAGATGAATATATAGCTTCAAACACCCAAAATGGATCTTTGGTATGTAATCGTAGTAAAACATTCATTAAAGCACATGCAGCAACAACTTTGGGCGGAAAAGATAAACAAGCTCCATCTGAAAGGTCTGTTCTTAAAAAAAGTAAAGACAGGGGACTTATGGCACCATCGCCAATTAGAAAGCCCAATAAAACTTTAGATATCGCAAAAACTAGCCCCAGGTTACTAAAAGAAGCAACAACATCACAAGCAAAATCTAGTGTATTACCTATATATAAAAGTACTATACAAGAAAGAAGTAACGATTTGACTCCAATAAGTTCTATAATAAATTCTAAGAAAAAAGTTACTTCAAAATTAAAACTGCCATTTTCACCAACACGAGCGATGGATAAACCGAAAATGAATTTCTTTCAAGCTAAAAGTACTCAACAGGAAACCAAACCATCTCCGTTGTTGTCATCGCCGGTAAGAAGGACGATTTCAAATGAATATGTAAGGTTAAAATTTACTAATGACACTGTTATACGGCGTACCATTGATGGCAAACCTGTACCAAAAATATCGCCTAAAATACAGTCCATAATACCGGAAAGCCCCATAGATAGCGAAGATCCATTTTTAAATTTGAGCCCAAACAAAAAATATACAGTAACTCTTAATAATAAAGTGAGATGCGACAAAGACAATTATGTGATATTTGATCCAAATACCGGATTCAAGTCTGACGAAAGTCCACGACATTCCAAAAACAATTTAAAATCTCCAAATAGTGATAAATCGAAAATTCCTTTAAAATCACCCATTGGCGAAGGAACAATCAGAAAAACAGTGAATGTCAGTGACACAGACAGTGGTATATTATCTCCTAATTCCCCTATAGATACAAGTGATAAAACTTCTGCATATTATGTAAACGCGGCTTCGTTTAGTGAGGTTGCGAAAAAAAGCGTTGGCAATTTAGATATCACCATCGTGGATGCTGAAATTGCGAAGAAAGCAGCTGAGCAAATACAGGTGAGAATAAAAATATTATTTTCTTACAATAAAACTTATAATAATAAATTACTCTTTGAATATTACTACACATTGTTCAAAGTAAGTTTATTGAATTCGATAATACATATAAGTAGTAATAAAAACCAATGTTTTTCTTCTTAACGTGTATTAAACAAATATTAAGATTAGGTTCGTTAAACCATTTTTTGTTTCAAATTCGGAATGTATCTGCTAGCGCCATCTATGGTTCAGTAGCAGAAACTTTTCTAAATGACAGAAAAAATTTCTCGTCGTAAGTAATAGTAAAGTTATGATTGTATTAGATTATTGCATCCTGAATGCTTTAGACAAAACAAAGTATTTAATTGTGCTACTTAGTCCTACTGCTATTTAGTATAAGTTTTGCCACTCCACGGTAGATGGCGCTTTCGCGAAAATGTTGACATTACAGTGGATATGGTTTTACGCAACTTCCCCTTCATTTGTTTAGTGCCTTTCCTGTTATTATATCGCTCAACAGTGGCGCATTATTCGGAAGCAATCGTGCAGTTAATTTCTAAATGGGTCCATTTAGCGAAAATAACGCACGGTGTGCAGCAAGTACTTTGCGTTATAGTTTTATTGTCGTATGGTACACGGCTATGCTTATGTGTATAATATACACATTTATAGAATGTACGGATATTGTGTCTGTTAACAATAATACTGTTCGTTATTTCCATTTAGTGATTGTTAGATTTATCCATTAATTTAAACCCATTTAAATAATTATTGATTCATCAATTGATCATCGTTTTTGCCTCCTCCTGTTTTAGATGTAGGTACATGTAATTTAAAAAAATATTGTATATAAAATACATATGTACCTTATATTAAATACAGATAAAGTTGAAATGTTTAAATCAATTAAGATACAGTCTAAGTAAGAGGTTAGAATTGCATTTTCATTAGTCCGGCTTGTCTATTTATGCAAGTGGCGTTTCGTATTAAAAACAAGACACGTTTCTCATTAAAGGTACGTAGTCCTTTAGCAATAATAAGTAGCACCGCTACTTTCACTCTTATGTTCATTTAAGGGACATTAGTTACCTTTAGTAATATCGTAGTCTTAGAGTATTATTAATGAAACAGTATGTATAGATAACTAGAAAGTTTAGAAATAAGTTCTTATCTTATTTCAACACCGTTGAAATATCAATTTAAATCGGTAGACATGTTACGAATAAACTGTGACTAACTAGTAGAAACCTATTTTAGGTTGTAAATAAGGCATTAAGATTTGGGAGTATTCAGAAATAGTGCACAGATATTATTTTAGGGAAAACGTGCTACATCCTAGACCATCTCCCATTAGATAAGCTCGTAGTGACACGTAAGCCTATTATTACTATTATACAATAAAAAACTCATTTTCCTCTTTTTGTAGATACTACAATTAATATATTATGTGAATTATCATTTACCGATATTAAACAATACTGTTTTAAAGTCAATATAATGCACGTATGTACATATACAATTTGTACGAATTTTAAGTACGTAGGGACGAAATACAATCTAATCGTAACCGAACACAACCGTAAATGAAAATAGGAACTCAGACAGAATGGAAACTCGACACAAGAGCTAATGAATACACTTCAAAGAGTAGCCTGTAATTACCGTGATCCTCTTAACTGCATTCTCTCGCACACAGCTCTCTGTTTAATTTATTTTCCGAAATAATCCAGGGAATAATCTGAGGCTAAAAATCAAGAAGCACCTCGATGGTAAAAGTGGAACATCAAAAACAGAAATCTTAGATTTTATACATCCAAAGGTACAGATGTATTTGAAATCCATGTCAAAGCATTACGCTTAGAAAGTCTGAAAAGCTGTTTAATAACCATAGGGTGCATTAATCACCGGATGTTCAAATGGGGTGTGAAACTCATAATTTACTACGAATAATAACGACTGCGCTTTTATGTGGTATCTATCTAACACTTAAATGCAATTAACTAGATCGAAATATACATTTACACCAGTTAGAGCTGTTTACTTTATTTACATATACCTATATATTACGAGTATATCATTGAAGAGTCATATTTACAGTTCAATTGAACACGCTCTATAATTAAAAATTATTTCTCAGTTGTGACCTAACTATAAATAATGAGTTGATTTCTCTTTTATTTGACCACTAAACACTGCGTCATATATAGATAAACAGATGCAGCATACATGATACGCTAACATGACAACCATTCCCTGAAATCATTCATAACAACGGCACGTGAAAACTTTAATAATTACAACACTGACCAACTGTGCTCATGTGAAATAGATTAACGATCACATCACCGTAGTCATCTATTGTCATTAAGGTTGTGAAGCGGCGTGTAACGGTCAAATGAGTAGGTGTCACAATGCATTCGTGGTCTCATTTGTAATTTAATGCGCAATCGCTACGCAAATCACATTCGATGCAGGCGACCGGTGAGAATCTCAAGTCTGATTGCTAAGTCTGCATGAGGTGAATGCATAAGCGCTGTAAACACGTACACGAATACAGACTTTCATGATACGGAATATAGAATACTGCTTCGTATAATTTCGGTACGCTGTGGTCTATAAAACGGTTGGATATCTATATTTTTGCATAGCGCGACAATGCGCGTGGAATATTGATTTAAATAATGCATTATGTGATAATATAGTGATTCTTAGTAAGCAAGTAGCTATGATTCCTATTGAACTTTTGTATTTTGATATTAAATGTTAATTAATAATTTTTAATTGACCACTTTTATATAAAAACGCACTACTATGTAGAGGCTATAGATTTTTTACAGTAAGTATCTTGACAACATTTTTGGGCTTCTCTTCCGCAGTTGCTGGAAATGTACATTACAGTATCCTTTAATTATGTAAGTTTAACCACCAAGTCAATACTAGCGTTGTATTAATGTTTTCAAAAATGAACTTAAAATGTAATCGACGTACACATAAAATGTAAACTAAATGCTTTCGTATTTTTCTATGGGTTGGAGAGGCTAATGGGTGTTAGGGTAAAACTGAAGCGAGGAGTACAAACACTTGTAAAGCGTCAGACAGACTTGCCTCTATGTAAGGGTCCTTCACCTAAACGGGTAAACGCTTCATTCCCATTTGGCTGAATATTTCTGACACAAATGTAAATATTGTTAATGTTTTGAAATAACTTTCAGTGTTCATTCAGTGACTTTGTAATCATGCGAAAAGAGTTAAATGGAATTCGATTTCTTTGGAAAATGGTGCCCAAACCTAGAACAATGTCAACATAGATTTTATCTTCTACATATATGATAGAGAACACTTTATTTCGCAGCACAAAAGTAGCAGATTTTTGGGGAATCAAACGAGAGTCCAGAAAAGCTCGCGGCGAAGAATATAAACACTCATTGCGCGTTAGGCAAAGACCCAACTCTACGCGAGGGCTCTTCACATAAAACGCTTTTATACTCAGCCCGCCGTGAAAATGTCACTCAATTTCGAGTCGTCGAAAATGCCTTCGTCAATATGGGTTTCGTTAGGCAGTTCATTGTTTCCGGTGTACTATATTTAGGAAGTTATTTAATATTTAACTGACTTCCGCATAGACGTATGTATTTGTTTGGTCAGTTACAATGTTTCATTTAGTTAGGCATAGATGTTCGTTTAAATATAACTACCTTGTAGCTTTGTAGCGCGTCCATTTCCTAGGCGGGGCCGAAATCAAAGAGGGCCCGCGGGCGGTAGCTACGTGCGGGTCGTAACTTGATTACAACTACCGCAGACCTGCTGCCGATGAGACACGAAACATTCGAAAATGGAAACACGGCTTTCCAATTCGGGAATTCTAAACTTTTAATCGACATTGATGAAACTGTACGAATTGACAGTGAAAATAGAAATGCTAACAATCAGTAACTCTTTTTATTCTATGTGAATTCTACATCATACGAGTCTAATGTCTTTGTTATACAGACTGTTCGAAAACTAAGTTTTAGATAAGTTTGAACCATTTAAGTTGAACTTGAAAATTCCTTCAGGTTTAAATATTAAATTTGGAAATCTAGTTTCATTTAAAGTAATCTTGGGAGAAGGCAGTGAAAATAGTAGACCTTTACTTAATGGGTTCCATACTATGTAAATTATTGTACTTTCAATAATTTGTATTATATTGCTTTGTACGAAGCTTTATAAATTATACAAAACACGCTAATAATGTCTGCATCTAATTTGCGTCGGGTGTGTTGCCAAATTATATTTTCACGCCGTAACTTGCGGTTTCCATTGCACTGCCATATTTAAAAAGTTTTAATTTGTTCTGTCTGAGTTTATGGTGCTGATATAAATACATATATAATTACAAATTAAGCACCATTTTAGAAAAAAAATATGCCACAATATATAACATCAATATTAGAACAATACTGGACATTCCATATTCTATGGCATCATCACGATTCCTTCCGGCCAAGTCTTGGACCCTAAAGACCCTACACTCGAATAAATGAGGGTGCATCCATTACGCTTCTCAGCTGTTAAAACTGATGTATATAACAGTCTCCCAATATTTGCTTAAAAAAAGCAAAGTAGGTACTTAATAAGAAAACAAAGTAGGGTCGAATGAAAGCATATCTAGCTCAATATTTCGTAGGACGTGAACGTTTTATCCATATGGATACATTTCCTTAGATATTGCCTTCCTCTCATCATCTGGTAACGACAGAAATGAACAAATATAGAAAACAATACTAAGAATTATATAGGACCGGAAACGCTGGTGTACATATCAGTCGCTGCTTGTAAATATTCCAACACTCGCCGGATCACACGTGATGAATATCTTTTCTAAGTAATACTCGTAAAGTATTAATGTAGCCCTCTACGCAAATACGAAAAGCAAATCGAATGCATTATTAAACGCCACCCTTTAAGTTCGTCTGTCGCTGCCGAGACACTCAGACCTCAGCAGCCTTTTGCAGATCGTAAATCAATGACTAGTAAAGTTTATTATACAAATGTAATATAATATTTGAGAAAAAATATGTACTTCTGCAATAGTTAAATGTCACGAATTTGTACAGTGAAATAATAAAACATTGTAAAGTATTCATGTATTATATTCTACTACTTATTTATACACGTTGCGTTGCATAAATTTGATTTCATTCTAAGACGTTATTTGAAAAGGTGGAATTTTATTTCAAATGGTATCTTAAGGATCATTTGTATTATATTCTTTAAAACCGAATTATCATTAAATTTGTTGCTTAAAATTTAGCTAATATCATTGTTTCCTGACGCAGTAATTAATTATGCCTAATTACTTCGTTTCTTCCAGAGTTTACAGCTCATATAAGAGCCAGTAAAACGTCCGTATCCTGCCTGAATTTATTTTCGTTGTAGAGATTAGTAGCCATAAATTATTTTCTTTCGGCTTGAATTATAGCCGTCACTGGAGACACCCGTTGCTTTACGCCTTAATGGGGTGACAATATATATTTTATGCCGACTTCTTTGTGAGTGTACTTCCGTGTTGGTTACTCAGAGAGGGGATTGCTTATAAAAGAGATAAGATAAGAATGAGGAGTACGATACCCAAATGTATTTTGAAATATTTATTCGAATTTTTGTTAACATGCAAGTGTACGTAAAGATTGTTATTTAAAGATTAGAGAGATTTAGAAGATTGTTCTTACGCATAAGCCTTAGTATAAATACATCAAAAGCTTAGTGTGTTAGCCGTAACCCTTCTCATAATTAGTTAATATTTATCCAGAATATAAAGAATTCATTAGTGTCCAAATAAATAAAACTCTACCTATTATTTGAATGCGGTGAAATTAGTGTATAATAATCAGACATCTTCAATAAGCTTCTGTTACAAAATCCTCATCAAGCTTATGAGGGATTATGAATTATTTAAAGGCGAACTTATTGGATTGCTTTAGGTACTCGTACAATGCTCATGTCTTTTTTCAATTGCATGATTTTAATTTGTTCTCTTGTACCAACCGTATGACAGTGAATTTGATACGTTTGTATCATATTCGTTCTAACATTTTTTATAAAACATTGGATTCAAAATGAAATTTGCCTAAAACCTAATACACAAGTTGTTGTTGCATATCAATATAGGTCAACTGAAAAAGTAAATTCATAACCAATTATGTAGCGAGCGTTTGTGACAGATAAGAATTCATTTAAGCGAGCGATCATATCGTTGCGCAATATCCAACGTAGCGTAAGATTTCATATAAATTACCCCTGAATTTATCTAGATCCCCCTGCCGTAGTGACGGATGACAGGGGCGATAATTAGTATGATCGTGCTATTCCGAGCGGCCCTCCTTCGCCACGGGCTAAAAATGGCCCAATCAGTCAAATGATGCCTCTACGCCGCCGGTACGGAACTGTAGCATCGAATTGGTGATGAACGTCGTTCACAAACACTTTTAATACTAATTAAATAGGATGTTTTCGGTATGTAACTAAAGACAATTAGAATTTCTAACACTAATATTATTACTACATGGTCCTAGTCACGTTGTCAAATTAAAATTATTAGCATTGAATACTTATTATATTACTCAATAGTGTTTTAGTAGATATCAAGAAGTTTTTTTTTATTTTTTATTGTATTATAGGCTTGCGTAAAGTATAAAGTATAAAGCGTTTTATATCCATACTTTTTGTATTAGATTGTAGTACATATAATTGTATCTCTTCAGTCAAAGACAGTGTGATGTGTTTGTATATATCTTTAACTTGTACTTGATGTGTCTCTCCTCGCATCTATTTCAAATTTCAGGCAACAATATTTTGCGTTACTCGAGCATAGCGTGGAAATATTGCACTAAAGCCGGATCACTTCTCCCTTTCTTTGCGCGGGGCTGCAGCTCAAAGGATTGTTTAGTTCAACAAAGTTTACGTGAGCTTTCAACGAGCTTTTGTTTTCCTACAGGTGTTCGTTTCTATATGCATTGTGACTACGATTTGAACATAACACTACGTTGAGTGAATTCGTTAAAGATATATTTTTTCATATTAGTTGGGAAACATTTAACATCTTTTTTACTGATAATTAATTAATACCTGCAAAATCTGAAAATTAAAAATGTTAATTACTTCTTTTCTAGCAAATTACATCAATACATCTAGGTATCAGGAAAAAGAATATCCAACATTATTGGTTATTAAAATAAAAAATTAGAAAATAAATATTTTTAAAATTATGTTTTGCAATAAATATAATATTTTGTTAAACGAAACTATGTATATATACCGATATTTATATTTATCCAAGTAAAGCGTTATAGGGAAATCGCGATGATTTTCTTTGGCTTATATATGTGTAACATTGAAATTACTTGAGATTGTCTTCCTTGAAAAAGAAAGGGGAAAAGCTCTGCTTTATTCCACACTCTTATTCAAACTCTTGAGTAACTCAATACATTTTGCGAAGGGACAGTCGCTTCAAATAGATGGCCCGTCGTAGTTCAGATCCGAATACGTGGATCTTCTGTGAGTTATTCAATTTGTGGGCTTTTGTAGATATAAAGATACTAAATGCGGTACATATTATTATGCTACGTCTATGATGTAAATATCATATACACCTATTGCAGTATTTCATATTCACATAGAATTGTCTTTTATGTAAACAGGCATTAAAAGTTTCACCTATAATTTATTATCTATATTGAATGGGATATAGCATCGGAAATAAGATTCTGACAATTAAGAAAAAGAACAACTTTCTTTGAAAAAAAAATCTCCATACTATTCTATTTTTTGTAGTTTATTGGTTTTATGCAATATGTTTTCAAAAAATAGTAGGCCTTTTATGTTCGTGCGATTGCCAACAGAAAAACATGGCTGTTTTTATTCCTTTTGCTATGTACGCTCTGGAACCGTTGTCCTGGCACTTCCAGCAGGACTCTCGCATCCGCATCCCCGCGGGACGCGATCGCAGCGAACGCAGGGCGGCATCGATCCGCCCCGCAGTCGCAAGCCGCGCGCTTCTCGGACGCCCGCCCGCGGCGAAGCCTCCGCGTTTAGGCGGGAACCGCTACGAGACGTAGTTCGACGCCGGTTTGTTTATCAGCGAACGGGGTTTTCGCACTCGTAGCGAATTGTTGTGTATTTTATCAGCTTAACGTGAGCGTTGTTTTGTAAAGATTGCATTTTTTGGGTTACATAAACAGATGAATGGTTTGAAAGTGTTTTTGTTTTATTGTGTATTAAATTAGATTTCGTATTGTCTTAAGACGTATATTGTATAACGATAACAATTTTCGATTATTGCTGTTTTATTTTTGATGGGCTTTTATACTTAAGTTGCTATAGATAGTATTAATGTATTGTATTCATCGGTTAATAATGTTAACCAATAGTGCGGGTACCTCGTTTTCGCTTAGGTATTTATCTGGCATAATATAAATACGTTATTTCATCAGCGATGTCTACCAATAGATATATGTATGAATACATTATGAACGAATTAGTTATGTATAAACATACATAGGTATATGAGATAAATATAATTTAACGTTTGGGATAAAATATGCGTTTACAAATAGCTTAGTTAAGCAGGTAGGTATGATTGCGTCCGAAGCCGTAATAAAGTATCGCGGAAAGTTTATTCCCACCCCTCTTGATTGTAGGTAAGTTTTAAACTCTCGTTTGTTATAAAATTGGCGAAGTTCATTCAGAAATGACTAATTTGTTGTATAAATTGTGTTAGTTGTGCACGCTAAGGGAGAAAGTTTGTAGCGAATAAAGTTTACTCCGGTTCTGGATTTCCATGTTTCTATTACTTTTTCTTCATTGTTAGTAATTTATTACTACATATAATAACATATCTACAACGTGAATACGGTTACATCGGAAATTCAATAGGCTTTCTACACGCATCATATTTAAAGATAATATGGAAAACAGAAAAGAATTTGAACAAAATGTACATTTAAAAAAAATCTGAATTAAACTTACATTTTGTTATTTCAAACAATAGATTTATATCGTAATGCAACGTAGTCATTATTCTATATGGCTTCTTAAAGTATAACATCCGTATCACTTGTAAGCCGAATACAATTTCATAAATTAATGTAAACCGTTTGAATCAACGCACGCGTGGCGAGAAGGTTCCATCAGGGACATGTCAAAAGCGATTAATCCCCCCATGTCCCCCATTCCCCACCACGTCAGCGTCTGCGGACCTAATCCCCGAAACACGCAACCCGCACCGAATAACGAACAATAATTATATTTATAAATTCATTTCTCTACTATTTTTTTAGAGTCTGATAGAACACGGACAACGTTTTGCACGGATGAACTATCGTTTAAATAGCGAAGAAACTACATATTATACTTTTTAGATGTAACGTACATACATTGTTAAATGAAGTGTAAGTCCATAGACTGCTAAATATCATAAAATAGGTAAGGTTTATTATGTAATTATACAGATTGATATCAAGAAAAAAATATTTACACTACTAAATGAAAAAACTTTTGCTTATAATTAATAGAATCCTTAATAAATGTATTTAGTTGGTTTAGTAACAAATATTTTTGAATTGCAGTCTATACTTCTAAAATTAACTTCTAAATCAATTAACCGAAGACAAGCAAAGACAGACGTAATTCATTTTAAATTACAGGATGTATGTATACAAACTTTTCTGGGGAGCGGTAGTCGTTAGAACGTCTCCCAAATAGTCCGGAAGCGGCAACGGACAGAAAGGGATACCACGATTCATTAAGCTCATAGATATTTGGAATTGAACCGATACCGTACCACGGCCTTTGTGCCTGATACCCCTATAAATATAACTATCGGTGTTATCGACTTATCTTTGGTCAATTTATCAGGCTAAACGGACAAGCTTCGGAGATTAAATACGAGTACTTATGTCTTCCGAGGACGTATGGTCGAGGTCGCCTGCGTTCTGTGTCACTTGTGAGCGCATAACTATACATTCCATTTTTGAAATAACATGTACGACACGGAGTAATGTTATTGGATTGGATTTCAATCTTGCTGACATTTATAAACTGATGTATTATTCAAATAATTCTTCTTGTTACCCAGCAAGACTAGTATATACAAAATTGTTATTAATACATATTTTGGTCTTCTTGGGCGGTCACCCTTGTAAGAAACACACAGTAAGAAAATGCTGATAAGGTTGCAAATGTATTATGTATAATAACAACTATAATATATATAAATAGCTATAATTTTGTAGAAAATATTATTGAATGCATGATTTGATTTTATTTGATTGGGTTCGTATCACATATAAATTACAACGAATTCATGATGAAACGACCATGAGCGGCGTAACATAAATTAGTGTACTTTGCAATGTGTTTTGTAATATCGCATGTTTTGTGACGTAGTCCGGATTCGCCAATATTCCTCGAATATTGCGGCGATTGTCACATCTGGCCGCTCGGCAGCTTTGCATATTTGAATCAAATATGTGCAACTTTTATATCTTGTGTCCGTTGACACATGTGTGGCCGAGGGCTTGTTTAAGACTGATAAATTGTTATGACATTTCAGTAGGGACTGATATGTGATAATAATTTATATATGTTTACTTGATATTATTCGTTGTGTACTTGCGGAAACTTAATTTAATTGCAATGAGATGTCTAATTTAAAACAAAAACAAATGAACAATGAAATTCAATATTGTATCGAAAATGGAAACAAGCCGGCAGGTAGGTACCGACGTAATATCGAAGAAGTCATTTGATCCGCGTTATTCCCAGTCGAATTTCTTGCTTTTCTTAAGAATCGTCCCCTTCAGTGGCCCTCCTTTGTAAATAGCTTTCTGAACCGACCGCTATTGAAGGGGGAATTATTACATTTCGATGACATGACGAATTGGAGATGACATGTGCGAAGCCTCAAAGAGTCGCACACGGCACTGTTCATGTCAAGTGATAGTATTGAGTTTTAAACTGATTAGTTATGTTCCGTATTATATGTGGAAGTTAACATTGTCTTAATTAATTCAAATACTATTAGAATTTTTTTGGACGTTGCAATGTATAGGAATTTCGTATGTCTATGGGTATATTATTAAAGTGTATCTTAGCTGTAATATTGCCACGCTCTAACAGAGGATCAAAAGTTATTATGACGCGTAATTGTGTGATATAATATAAATAAATAAATACCAGTAGGTACACTAACAGCCCAAGGGAATTGCGGGTTGGTTACACTGTATTATGAAAATGTATGACCGGTTAAATTATAATCACATGTTGTTAAACTCTTTAGCACTAGATATTACTTCGAAAGGATGGAAGTGTTAAAAATAATGATGTCGCCCAAATCTTATCAAAGCCACATGATTAGTCTTTCATAAATGTATATTTTTTATAATTGCAAATAAATGTCTTTGTTATATTACATTCCAGGTGTTAGTTATAAAATTTAGGAACATGTAAAATATTGCAATTAGTTAAAAACTAAAGTTCCTTCAGTGCTTATAATGTTCTTCAGCCTTATTTCAATATTTCATGTTATTTCAAGGTTTAGCTTATTCCTATAAAAAAAACAGCTTAAAGTTTTAAGAAACTTTAAAAGTTATTAACGATTGGAATAGAAAAAAATATCACAACTATTTTGTCATAATCATTAGCTTGAAGCATTTGGCCTTTTATCCCTTTCGTCCTGACGTCTTATTTTACATTGAATCGACTTTGCACCGTTGAGAAGTAGTAATCCTTCTCTGTCAGTTCAATGACCTTTAGAATGTTGTATGTCAATGAAGAAAAAATAGAATAATGTTGGTATAACTACTGAGGGATCAGAAATAGACACACACCCCATATGTCTCGCGCGAACTTGACAATCTACCCGCATGTTTATTTTTAAAAACGATCTTATTGTATTAGGAAATGCACAGGAAATACGAGCTAAAAGTTTCTTTGATGCTACAATAAAATGTTAACGCCTTTTCAAACATCCTTCATGCGTCTGATAGTAAAGCCCGTGTTCCGATGAATTACGAGTAAGTACTTGTAACCATAATTTATTCAAAATCTAGTTGTATATTACATTAGCGTATTTATAAATTTATTTTAAACAATTTTTCGTACAAAATCCTTATAGGATTTCAGCATAACAGGAATTTTCGTGTCATTGTATCGCTATATTGGCGAACTTCTTACTCGTAGATTGGTGGATACGCAATTTCTGTTACGCCGTCATTAGGATACTGCTAGATAAACTTCTCTCAATTCCGATTTATCCAAGTAGTAGGTATATTCTCATGACATCTACTTCAACACCAATTACAGCGACAAATTTGGATTACCTTACTGTCTAGAATCGACTGACTCGTTAACTTAGTTCGTGGCAATTATTAATAGTTTTCTCTTTATTGTTTAACCGATATATTACCTGAAATATCTATGTACATTCTTGCCAAGTATGATACAGGGACTTTTAATTAAGACAGGGTATGAAACAAAACCGAATTAAGTTACACGCTCCTCGGGGAGGTGTGAGAAGGAATAACTGTCATAAGTTAATGCGTAGGTGGCACCTAGCCACGTAAATGTGAGTTATTGCCACCGCAGTAGGTAAGTAGGATAAACATAACTTAACTTTGACTTTGAATAACATATTAGTTAAATAATACGCGTTATATATTTACTTTTTTAAAACAGAAATCTTTACGATTTATAGCTGTTTTTATAGATAATGGACTAACTTGTTTATGAACTTGAATACAAATCGTTTGCTGAAGCTTGATTAGTAATATACACTTTGTAAATTGGTGTATAATATTAGTGTATAATAACGAAATCTGTCCAAGCTACATGGGTGGCATAAGGATTGTCGATTGTCATCAACCAGAAGAAGAAGACACGAACCCATATTGAAAATCATGTCATAAGCTTGAACGTGCAGAAGATTATATTTTTAATTAAAAGTCCTCTTAAAACTGGAATTAAATTAAGACATGCTTAATGCTTTTCAAACAAATTAATAAAAAGTTATAAAAATCGTAATTTGTATCGATCAAATTTTATTTTATGAATGAACATGTTAAAGTTCTCGAGCTTTTTTACATGTAACTAAATTTATTCCATTGACATCAATTACTGTATTCACATGATAAGTTCATACCTCACGTGTTCCCTGCTCCATGCAGTTATAATGTATGCGTGCACACAGTCATTGCCTCAAATCAACACGTGATTAAAATGCAAATGGCGCTTCTGCGTGGACGTTAGCGCAGGGCCATTGTGTAATTATAGCCAAGACCGGGATTATCTGCCGTCAACCACCATGTCTCTATCAACCGAGGGATGAAATGTTTCAATTATTAGCACTGTTTATGGGACAAATTTATGCAATTTTTATTAATTGTTATAATTTTTTTACAACATTTACTATATCAATAAAGTTTCCATTTTCAAGTGATTCAATATTGGAGTTATGGATAAATGTTTCTTTTTGATACTCACTGTGGTCTATTATTGTTCTTAATCGTTATTTATTTCAAATTAATAATTGCACTTATAATTTAAGATTATAAAAGGATAATTACTCAAAGAGTACGTATCGAATAAAGCATAGTTAAGAATTTGTAAAACAGGATAGTTAAGGAATTTATAAAACAGTACAATGGATACAAATGCTCCAATTTTACGTCGCACGTATAGCGTATTGGAATCGTGAGTCGATTATCTATATCGCACAGGCGGTCAATCGCCAGTGACTGACCGACCCGCTGTTATTGTCGACAAACTGACGATTAGGATGCTTGCACATTGAAGACGGGACTATAGATTGTGCGTCCCACGCCGTGCAATCCTGCTACAAATATCACAGTTCCAATTCTGATCAAAACATCCCTTTTTCTGGATTTTTTGATGTATGAACTGTAAATAATATGAGACGTACATTAATGTATCTAATGAAGTTTTAAATTCATAAATTGCCTATCGGTACACATATGTAGTTGCAAATAGAGCTTTTAAATTTTAAAAACAATCTTTCTAAGATGGTAAGCCGATAACAGCAAACACAGCGTCTTTAAAATACCACTTAGCTTTTTGCTTGTAAAAGACAAGTTTCAGGCTCCATTTTAGTTTACAATGGGTGACCAAGTACAATCAGCGCAGATATTATAAAAAGAGACCTTATTTCTACCTCTGAAGGGTTGAAGTGAATGATTTTGTAAAATTTGCAAGTTAAAGGTGAGGGTGGCACTGTTTACTCACGCACAACGATCGATCCGGAGAAAGCCTCCGCGTGAAAATTGCAACTCGTCATAGGCAGCGTTTCGACAAAAAATTAGAGAAATTCGTAAAGTATAAAAATGTACCATTTACCTAAACGTTTACGGGCAATATTGATGCCCCTTTTTTGTCTTAAATCTACTTAGCATATCCTTTAAAAGTAATATTGTAAATGTAAAAGTAACTTTGTTTTTACACAAAAACCGCTAAACGAACTGGTGAAATTTCATGTAGAGTTGAACTTGAACTCTGAAAAAGTTTATAGATAATTTTTTTGATACATCTGGAATAGACGGGAATTATTAAATAACTCAGGTTTATGAACGTAGTCGAGAGTAAAAATTAAAACCTTGCTATTATACTATATTGCTAATGAAATAACGTATTTAAGCATAATACCTACGCATAATTGTGTTATATTATTTAAACTAGAATGTATTGAATTGAAAAAAACAGTGGAGAGGTACAATTATAAATTATTTCATAATGGACAACTCAGAATTTCGTATTAATTCCTGTTGATGGGTCATGGCAAGAAAATACATGGAGCGAAGATTTTCTAAGTCGCACCGTACAACCATACCAGCTAGTTTCAAAGTTCCTGAACCTTACGAATTTTACAACAAGGCAACACCATTTGTACAACGAACATTACTTTTTGTTGCTGACGAAAACTCGGGACCTAAGCCGAGCGGGAGCAATACAGCGGAACAATCGAGTGATATTCAAGATGCTCAGGTTGAAGAATCGGTCGCATTGGTGTCTAAATCAAGCGAAGAGCAAGAAAAATCGCCGAAAAAGAGCTCATTTTTCTTTTCCCCCTCGAAAAGTTGTAAGATTCACGGACGGAGTTTTTTCCGGCTTCAGACTAGCCCCAAGAAGTCAAAAACTGAGCAGAACGAGGCCGCAGGGAGTCGGGCGGCGGCCACTGCGGCGGGGAGCGGCGGACTTATCAGTTATGCCCCTGGTTGGTCTCTCAAGGGCGAACATCTTATGAAATGGCAGGAGTCTGGGAAAACTACTATTGAGGTATGTTCTTTAACACGAGTTGTTTTAAATTGCACTTAAATGACCACAATGAATCAAAACAGAATCTTATGATTGTTATGAGCCTTCAGATTTCTTAGAAACTAAAGAAAATTGTGCATGCAAATTGGTGTTGGCAGCAAGGGTGAAAGTGGCTTGTTTTTTAAAAGAAATGAAAATTTCAATTTAAACGCGTCCCCAGGTGACTCGTCGGGTCGGAAAGCAGAGCTGTGTACTCTCTTGGAATTAAATTTTAACTGAAATCTTTTGGAAAAATGTTCAGTGCTAAACAATTTTAATAAATTGAGTGCCCAGATATATAACTAAAATTGTAGGTATATTCATACATAAGTATGATAAATTATTGCGTTGATTAAGGTCACTTTATTCTGTTAAAATAACTTCAAGAAGAAACGCTGTCCTTAGTTATAAACGTTAATATCCAGTAAGTATATTTTAACAAATTCATTTAACAAGGTTATGTACATAAGTCAAATTGACAAATTATTATCTCTGTTGACTTACAATAGCAACAGCAATGGCGCGTGAAACGCAAATATTCCGCGCATTTCCGATTGGGCTGTTTCACATCAACATGGTTGCCGGAATGATTTAAATATGTGACAATTTCAGGCTAAAACTGTATCGGATGCACAATTCGCCTGTCGCGCTTGCGGTTTGTTATGTCGTCGTGTTGTGTTGTTTTGGATGATACACATTGAGAAATTGAACAAACATTTTTCTATAACACTACTAACATTATAACATACTAGTAAGTCATACTCGTAGTATGTTAGATTTGGTAACTTTTTAAAAATAGATGTAATTAAAAGATATACTTTATATTCATCATAGCATTACAGAGCTACAATGTTCAGATTCGGCCTCGGCAATATTCCGCATATTAGTCGGTTCGCCACCCCTTGTATTTTTTTTCTCCGCCTTGCTTTTCGACGCGGAAAAACGGTGCGAGATTGAGAACGTAGATAACCTCTTATGGGAATGAAAAGAAGAATCTAATTTTCCGTCTGCCTATAGTGTCGCTCTACCTTTAAATACTTATTAATTAAGTATATTTTGTATGCACATTTCTATATATTACAAATGGGATTATTTCAGTCTAACAAGATTTGTATATTAGCTGTACTGGACTGGACCGCCGCTCTTTATAACACCAGTTACTAGTATTTGGTTCGCCTATATGCACAAACAAAAAAAATCCAAGGAAAAGACAAAACACATTTGTACGTGTGTTACATACATATGTTGTTTTATTACCTGGAATTTTTTAGATAGGAACCAGAATAACTAGCCAGCATTTTGCATACATGATTCAAAGTACAAAGATCTTACATTGATTAAAAGTATAATATCTTACAAACATATCAAGTAGAAATTTCTTACAGTATAAGGTAATGATGTAGGAAACTAATATCAATGGCTCAATTGACTGCAGTATCTGTTGATAGCAAGTGAAACAATTCTGTTATATTGTTTTAATCTATGTTACAAATGTACATCAACCCTCAAAAGGTTCATTAGAGCCGCCCTGAAGCTTGGCGTCCCCTAGTGCTTTGAATATGTATGAGAAATTGAACCCGAGTGTGTGTGACGCCTGCCAGGCATCGGCGGTATTGTTTGCGGACAGAGATTTTGCTTTATATGCCACTGTAGAGCAAATCTTATTGATGTAGCTCAGGGGTCATGCGCGGTCAGTGTCATGATATACATATATTCTACGGACCACAGTTGTCTCTAAAAAGACTATGGGTATTGTGTGTGATTTCACTTAGAATAATATTATGAAAACTAAAGGTATTTTTATAAATTAACAATTTTACCATTGCATTGACAATAACTTAAAATATTTAATGGAATAGCGCATTATGTAACTATAGACAAATCGTAAGAGAGGTGGAAATAAGGCGTGGATCCCAATGAGACCGAAATGTCTCTAGATATCATGTTTGTAGACTTTTAGGATAAACTTTGTTTCGCAATCCTATGTGGCGTGCAATAACAATAGTAAGCGATTATTCGTGTACAATAATGTCGTAACAAATTGACCAGGGCATTATTTTGGGGGCGTAATTCTCCCCTATTCTCTCTATCTATTTTACTATTCGTCATTAGTAGAGTTTACTCATTTCGAGAAGTGGGTAAGGAAATAATATTGATATAAACTTATCACTCCCCCGTATTGGTCGCCGAATATTGTTTTCGTCCGTAGTTTATTAGCTATTCACCCCATACTGAATGGAAAACTACGACCGTTACTTATTTTTGTGACGTGTTAAACGCTTTGATCGATGTACAAATAAAGAAATTGAATGCGAATTGAGATTTATGGGGAACATAAAAGTGAATAATTCGAGCACTTTTAACTTTTCGTCTCAATATCAATCTTTCAAAAGAAACCAAAAAACACCAATCTAATTTCCATAAAGTAATGAATTCACGACTGCATAACCTCACTTGGAACGTACTTAAATTGCTTTAACTTTGAATATTTTTAAAGAATCGATGAATGCGAAATTCCTGCCTGAGCGCTTGAAAGCTTCAAAGAGCATACGAGTCAAATAGCCCAAGAGCTAACAAGTTAATAGCATTAAAGATTTTCGAAGCGAAAAGAGCATTTGAAATACTGATACCGGGTAGAGACTATTTCCCCCGACGGATTGCAGAGCGCGGGGTGTAATCAGTATCGACAGGTTCATTCAGAGGTCCCGCTCAGTTCACTGAATATTTCTCAGAGGAACTTATTAGCTGCCTAATTATACAAAGGAAGTAGTTGGGGAGCGGAAGGAGGGGGTGTAGCAGAAGAGGGCTTCGGAAAGAGGGGATTGGAAAGGAGGCGGCAAGTCTGAGGTGTTCTGTTTTTGACGGCGTATATTACAGACGGATTATAAACACCTTTTGTGTTTGAAGTTGTCTTAAGATGGTTTCGCTTGGATTGGAGTGATTGGACATGAGTGTGAATGAGTAATGAATAGTGTTGTTTGTTTAGTTCCAAAACTGTATTTATCATCATACACTTAAAAAAATATTTAGGTACCTACATATATGTTGCATGTATTATAAACACCTGTTGGTAAAATTACAATTCTGAATTAAATTTTTTGACATCGTAAATAAAAATAGTAGTATAGAAATTACATACTTTTCAAAAGAGAAATCAATAAAACTATTCCATTAAAAATGTGTTTATTATTGTAAGTGTATTTTTGTAAAAGCAGAAACATAAAAGTTAAACCTATCTAGCAGCATTAATTATCCTTTTCATATTTTTGAAAATTATGAGTGAATAATAGTTTTACATGAAGTTTGTTTTAATGTTATAAATGTTGTGTTAATATTGATAGCAAAATGACGGTTGATTTTTTATGAAAAAACGGAGCGAATACTTAGTACAACAAAAAATTGAGATCATAAACATTCAATTTATCGTATTATTGTTCAGTAGGTACCTCCTTTAACAAAAAATATTCATTCATTTCCTACTCAAAGACAACATTATAGACAAAATCAACACGTCCGATCCATCTATCAACATACGTGGTTATTTTAGTGGGAATTTCCTGATCCCGGCTACAAACTTACTGATTCTATTGTTTTGAACTTGCTCGACCAGTGGTCATGCAGAATTTTAATGGGTTAAACCCATTGACAAGAATAATTGATGTACACGAGAATATATTGTTGGCTGGCTTGAATAAATTTATTCTGATCCAGACGAAACAAATTTGGTCGCGAGGATAGCTCTTTTTCATTTCTTATTATAATGATCCCTGCACATGAAATTTGGGAAAGTCACGGGTATAAATTAATCAGGCGGCTGCAGTAAAAGTTATTACAGTGTTAATTTCATATCTTCTACATAGATACGTTATGACCGCTTTAACCAATGTAATTAATTATGGCTGTAATTAATCTGAGGCTAGACAAAAGTTGAAGAAAACTTGTCTTGTCTGTCACGTTTGTAAGTTACAACGTGGAAATTTCCTATTCCGAAGAGTTTTATCGTTCTTTTGATACAATTGCGCAAAATATACAACTTTCGTGTATATTGATTTAATGCATCGATGTTGTTTAAATTCCGGTATTAATTATAACTTGTTAGAAGCAAACAAAAATAATTGAAATGCTGTCTACTGAGCGATCGCCGTGTCCGTGATGTCATTTGTACCAAAACGCTATCATACTCGTACATCATCGATTGTACGAAACAGTTCAGATAAGTAGAAAAATAAATAAAGTACAAAAATATTTGGCTTGGCTTAACTGCAATATTTTTATAATCCACGGCTGGAATATACAACATCTAATTATTACCACTTACATATTATAATACAATATTATTCGCCAAACATTCAATTGCATGGACTTGACTCTATTTGTACACCGGAAAGAAAAAATAATTATGTTAATTGTGACTTTGTGAATTGTTTACTATATAGGGGCTGTGGATTTTTTACGATTCTATCTACCTCACTCTGGGTTTGAAAATCGTTTTAAGTTCACTAAGAATATGTAGGTACTAATAAATCAATAAATAGTGGTTAATGCCATACATTTCTCAGATACTTATGCATAATTCTTTGATAACAGTTTAGACTTGATGCAGAAAATATATTTCTATTTATGTATAAGTACACAGCTTGATATTCTTATATATGATTATTCTTTGATGCGTGGTTTGCCCGAGAAAGACCGAATAAATTACTGCCGGCATGTTAGGATTGTGGACAGGTGGGCTCGCGTGCCCGGGGCCCGAATTGCATCGGAATGTGCAACACTGCAGCGGACGTTTTAACAATCGGGACATCAGCGGTGGCCATATCTCGTTTTATGACTCATGCCTGTCAGGATTTTTGTTGCTTACCCGAATAATTGGAAGTTATTGTATACGAAATTTTGATTTCATTCTAATAATCATTATTCGACTGGCCTCGTGGTCGAGTGGTTTGCAAACCCTGACTGCAAAACCGGGGGTCGTGGGTTCGATTCCCACTCAGGACAAACATTTGTGTGATGAGCCAATTTTTTTGCTCTATGTCTGGGCGTAATAAAACTATCTATATAAGTATTATATTGTATGTATATATATGTATATTTAACATTGCCTAATTTGGGTTTAAATAGCCGTGTGTGGAATTGTCCTCATTTATTTATTGTTTGTTTGATCACGACGAAAGGTAAATGTAGTTTTTTCTTAAGCACACAAAATATCATTCATGTACGACCTAATCTCCAAATTAACGTTACGATAAATGCAGATTATATATCGGTAAAATCTAGTTATCAAACAAAAATAAAGAAAGCGGGATCTATCGCGATTACGCGAGTTTTGTTCTCAATGGCGTCACGTCGTTCGTGTTGATGGTTATTTGTATTGCTCAGTAAAATTGGCTCCTGGTTTTTCCGCGTCGCCGGACCGAAAGTGCTCTTAATGCATGCACCCGATACGATATGAAAACCGGTCCTCCACCCAAACCGTTTATGAAGGGATCCAGTAAAAATCCCGTTGTTATTTTTGCATTACCGCGAACAAAACAAGCGCGTAGATATGTGTTTTTATTTTCCTGTTGTATGTCGAATATGATGAATAATGAATGAGAAAAATGGGACTGAATCCGCTGATTTTATTTTGTTACTTTTGGGGCGACTTCCCAACTACAAACTATCAACAATAAAGTCATGCTGCAAACGTCATGAATTTCTTCATTGTCTTGTGTTGCTGATTTACTTGAAAATATATAAGATTAAACTTACCTTTAAATAGTTTCTGTTGGTTATATGAAAATCCCTGGTTACTGAAATTAAAAGTAAGTACCGACATAACATGTATAGTACATACGTACATATATGCCCGTCTGTGTTACCTTGCAGACATGTTGTTAGAAAACATCCCGCAAAATAATGAGACTGCTCATATCATTGTGCAGGAAATGATTCACGGAATGATTACGAAAACCTTTAAACAGTCGGCGACGTTGGGGGCGACTGTTGTTTTAATGAGAAAGCATGTAGTTACTAACAGTTACCCATTAGTCTGTCAGATAACAATTATTTTCATTGCTTAATAGAATACTTACTTAATACCTTAATTCACACTTCAACATTACAATAGTATTACAAAAAAGAACAATAGACTGAAGATTTCATATTTCCCAAATATCAATGATTGGATCGGCATCAAAACTGTTGAACAATGTTCGAGCTAGTCAAAGATAAGGAGAGCCTCTGACTGGTAACCTTCACAGATTAAAAAGGAACTATTTCAGCGTTTTTTACGATAACTAAATTTTTTCCTCATTATTTAGAATTCAATACTTATTCTTACATAAGTTACTATTCTGCACATATACATATATGCACAGATTTTTACAGTCGTTACTATAAAGTCAATTTATATTAATACTTAAATCTAGGTCAGCCTTATTCACTCATAACACGCATTCACGATGACAATGCCGATTTAGAATCATATTTGCGCATGGCGGTGACCTTCGTTTCATTGTATTCAATGCTACCAAACTTCTTAATTACGTAATTACATAAAAAATAAATGACAATGACACCTTATGCATTTGAAGTATTGTCATTGATGATCCTACTATAATTGGCAATTACATTATGTTGTGGTTATGTTGCGGTACTAGGTTTTCTTAACTGAAGTGTCATTGAACTTTTGATAAAACAGGTGACAGTGACTATTCCTCTCTGATTGGCCTTAAAAACTGCCTCCTTAAAATACTAACTATACAGGTTGTCGCGTACCTATTAGTGATTATTATGTCGTATTTCTGAAACACGGTCCAGTAACCCGACGGGTCAATTAAGAGGCGTCGACCGTCGGCTGTTTCAATTTAAATGTATCCCAGCTGCTAACAAAATTATTGTTAATAGGAATCAATATACATCCATACTAATATTATAAAGCTGAGGAGTTTGGATGAACGCGCTAATCTCAGGAACTACTCATTAGAATTGAAAAATTATTTTTGTGTTGAATAGTCCATTTATTGAGAAAGGCTATATAACATCACGCTAAGACTAATAGGAGTGGAGCAGTAATGACAAATGTTGCAAAAACATGAAACCATGATTTTCACGCGGGCGAAGCCGTGGGCACAGCTAGTTTGTTATAAAACTACGTACATAACAAGGTGACATATCAATGCCTGATGTTACCACAGTTCATGTTATACAGCTCGGTAGATGAACACATTGCTGTAGGATCAAATTAGGTTATAACACTCTATGATATATACATATTATTTACATGTTAAGAATATACATTTTGCTCTTAAATGTCACGTTTTTTTTCTTAAATAACCTATTTGTCTATACATAAATGAAAAATAAAAATTGCAAAATTATGTGTATTTTTTAGTAATCCTCTATACATGAAAATTTTAATATACATGAAATGTTATGGTAATATCATCGTTATGGTTTTTAGTTTTGTTGATTGGATGCCGTTCCAAACCTGATTACCTAAAAATATACTCGTACCTAGTGTTAGGAATATTGCGAGATACACATACAGTATGATTCCGCAACTTATTTATTGTCATTCGCCACGCGTCTCATTAACGGTTCATTACGATTTGCGCTATTTAATTGACTTACCGTTGCCGATCGTGCTTCGAATCAAAACCGTTAAAAATTTCACAGACCGCGGCTCGATCTAAAGCAATCATTTCAAAGTCTAACAATAACTACCCGTATGTTTGAAATTCTTTCTTGTATCTCAAGGTATTTATTCTTTTTTTAATTATCTTGATGATCACTCATTTTAGAGATCCTATAGTAAAGTTCTTGAGTCCTGTGAACTAAATTGAATGATTATTTACTAGTTTTTTTTTTTTTTTTTTTTTTTTTTTTTACGTCAGGAAATGCGTTTACGCACACCTCGGGTGGGTCATGCCCGGGGTAGTGAGGAACTCCGGGCCGCCT
>DWGJ01000410.1:0-31360 GCA_018246895.1 Aspitha aspitha aspitha
GAGTCCCACACTACCCCGGGAACGACCCGCCGGGGTGTGCGTAAATGCATTTCCTAACGAAAAAAAAAAAAAAAAAAAAAGTATTATGTAGTTTTGAAAAATACTTATAAAAACTCGTATCTAATATCCATAACATTAAATCGGTATTGTTCTAGTAAAAAATAGATAAATGCCATATGCAGTTGACAATACATATGTAACTAAATTATGTACCCTAAGATGGAACGCATCGTATCTCATTGTAAATTCTCCTTACAACGATTGTAGTGTTTGTACATAACATTAACACATTTATTTAGCCCGTTGATTTCACAGATGTTGTCAGGATAATAGGTAATATATTCACCTACATTTATATTTTCGTGTATCAACTTTATGCTAATTTTGTAACTAATTTAGAACATCCTGTATTACCCAAATTGAATACACGGAATATTCTGCGTCACTAAAATTGATTACATGTATCAAAATACATCAATGAAAACATTATAATAGAATATAAATTTAACATTAAATGTAGAATTAAATTTAATGTGTGTAGCAACTACTGACTGCATTGAAATTAATTTTAGCAAAATATAACGCACCATCATGAAACATAGAAAACAATTAGCAATCTACTCGCAAATAGAAATTATATTTTTTGCATTTTAATACCTAAATTTTTTGAGGTAGCCACCTAATTTTCCGAATATGCTTACCGCCTATATATTTTAGATTTATTTATCAAAATAAAAACATAAAAGTTATGTAATTTTAGAAAAAAAAGAGTATAATATGAGTATGCCATGTCCGATAGATGGGTCTGTTTTAGATTATACCTTGATGGCTTCTCCTATTTTAACGAAATGATTGCCGATTGCCAAACGCAACAACGTGGTTGTGATCGTGGCTACACTCAAGTGTATTAATTAAGTATTAAGATAAGATACGTCAGAAATCCCCAGCGATAATATCGATATAATAGACGAAATCGTGATTAAATTATCGTACGCGATAATACTGCTATTTAATTGTGTTCATTTTAAGTGTTAGGGCAGACAAATAATAATCGTTTTTAACAATCCCTACTACGAGTAATTATTAAAATAAATGTGATAGTAACGCTGTCTATCTGTCTGCTACGCTTGCACGTCTAAACCACTAAAATTTGGTACAGAGATAATCTTGACCTAAGGAAAGGACATAAGCTGTTTTTTATTTCTGAAAAAGGTGTTAAAGCGGCTGAAAGGTTCAATAAAATTATATTTTATGATCAGACAGAAGTTGTTCATTTGTTTATTTACAGTTTTTTTATATGTATTATCTCCAATAAGTATATAAAAAAGTGAAAATGCCGCCATAAAGCGAAAAATAAAGTCACTATTCCACGCTTCGAAGTCGCAGGCAAAAGCTAGTATTATGTAAATGAGGAAATTTGAAATTTGAATCGTAAGTGCTTTTCTATTTACTCCCAGTTTAAAATTATCAAAGAACTGTTTGACACATTTCTCATTACTCCTCTGTGCCGGACTTTTGACTTTTGAAAGACTTTTCACACCTTTTCTGCATCAGTTGTTTGCATGTCTGTATAATTTACACTACATAATTTAAAAAATAACAAGCATATATATTATTGGCCATAGATAACATAAAAGTTTATAATTTATAGATTTCAAACATAAATACGCACTAAATTACCTAATCAATACTCAAGCAAATGCTTAACTTCCTCAGACAACCGTTCGAGGAGTCACAGATAAGATTCAAGTGCGTGATATAATAAAATTGTTGTTGATAATGTCATATTAAAGTAATCCTTTAAAGCGAATGCAGTGATTTCATTTGAACTTCGAACAACATTCTCATTTTGTACAGGTAGGTACTAATAAAAACTGAAGCAGTTTTTTTTGTGTGAAACTCAACGTTTCCGGTTTAATTTGTTTATCAAAACTTTGGCAACGAAGAAAAAGAATAGCATTAATTCTTATTCAACTCAAAGGATCAGTTGAATGCATTAATTAGCTTTAGTTTTTAAGGTTTAAAACATAAAATATTTTGTATCCCAAAAGTATTCGAAATTTAAAAATTCTCTGAAATGAATATTATCGTTAAACGGAGGCACTAAGGGAAATGTTTCTAAAAGATTTTCAACGATACAAGCGATTCCTGTATAGATCGCAAAGATACACCTAATCGTGTACTGTGAACAATTATTTGCTGTGTTAGCGATAGATATATCTAGTAAAACAAATCGCTCTTACAAGATCTCACCAATAGCTGCTGATAAGATGAGGATCCGTTGAAATGAAGATAATTTGTGGACAATATTATATACGAGGCTATGAGGTATCTATCACAACCGATGAAGCCGCTATCTGGCAATCGACTGAAAAAAGGACTCGCAGATAATAAAAAGAAATCACATATTTATCGCAAATTGCGTCCATTTCGTGTGATTTCCTCGTAATGTTACGAGATAAGGCGCGATAGTGGGCCCGCAAGAAGCAAATCAGTTAACCAATATGAGCTTCACAAGGTGTTATCGTAAAATAATAAATTCGTCAATTAACTGATCGATATCACATTTAAGGAGCATACACATGGTATTTCTACTGTAAAATAGATTTCAATAAAGTTTTGTAAACCTCATATTACGTAAGTAATCCACAATAAGTTAATTGTGCTTTTTAAAATAGCTACGACCTATGATTGCTATTTTCATCGAATTATAAAATGATAATAAAATTATTTGAGAACTAAGAGGTCCATATAGACATTTCCCGTACATAACAAAATATTTCATAGCTTCTATCTCTTTCTTTGCCTAACCGTTTCCCATGTATCAGTTTACATTAAAATGTCTATCAAACATTTCTACCCACAAAAATTCATACCTACTTACATAAATGTAGCTATACATATTTTAAATTGGAAATCAACATTATATTTAGATTTCATTTACCTATTGTATTCCAAAGTATACAAAGTACTCGTAAAATACACATAAATCTTGTATTTCACGTGTAATTTTATCGAAACGTATTGCACGAAAAGCGTGGTGTAAGCTAGCCTTTATTCCTAATGATACAAGACCGTTATATCAGTCTGCCTTTGGTAATTACCATAGTACTAAGAATCTTGGGTCAGAACTAGCGCAGATAGACGGCACACGTTCGGATATTTATGGCTAACGTTAATTGAGTGTCAGCCGCGACAGAACCTTATTTAGAGAAGTCAAACAAGATGGCCGTAGCAAGTTTGCTTTTCCAATAAAACATAATAGATCTTCTCGAAACGCCCTTATTTTAGGTTCCATATTATATCCGTAAATCATTGCTAATACTCGGCTACATGAAATTGGTGAAAGAATGTTACCATTTGTAAAAATTAACAATACCGTCCATAAGTAGAATCAGATATGAAATAAAAATTTCCGTAAATGGGTTTTATTAACTGTATATCGTTAAATATTCAAAACTTTAACTGACAATAAAATTGTTTAAATTATTTAATTAACAATTAACAATCAATTAACACTGTTTATTACATTTAATGCATTAATATTTCCCAAAGATTTCATATCAAAAAGCAATTACACAGATCAAAAAATATATTATGTTACTAAACATTAAGAAAACTGCCATAGCACCAATCAATAACCAACGGATAAGTACGTACATATATTAACAAAAGTATGTCCAGAAAAGCTTATAGAGCTCTAAGATTCTTTTAAAATTCCCTGTGGTGGTTCAGAAGGATCGATTTTACTATAACATTTCACATGATTTCAACTAAAAATACACTTTTCGTTCCCGTATTAAGAATGTGATAACATTCGCATCTACAAGAATCAATGCGAGCTGGAAAGACCCGTTTGTCATCGCATTCCCGTCATTTTATACCCATAATAATCTACTACATTAAAAAACATAGTCTAAGGACGCTCAAGAAAGTTTTTGTCAATGTTGTGGCAATGAATTTATACGTACAAATCTATAAATTACTTTGCTGCGATAAATGGTTCTGTCGTAAAAAAAAATAAGAACGTTAAGGGTCACTCATTTATTTATTTTTGTTTTTTATTTTTGCTGACATATTGCGAATTTAATGCCACATTGCATGATCTGCCGTCAAGATGATGTGACCTAAGTGATGATGAAAAGTTATGTTAAGCATTATACTAAAATAAACATAATGCTGTGGTCGCATTAACCCTGTAAACGTTTTACAATTATTTCTCCGTCAAATAGATACAGATAAAAAGCACTTATAATAAATTTCAGTTTAATAGTTTTTCCGGACCAAATAACAATTGACCCTTGACCAACTAGCGCAGATTAATATATTTATATTGATTGCAATCCTGTAATTTAGGTATACTTAATCAATACCTATTATAAAACGTACTAATTTACAGGCGTTCAAAATCAAGGCCATGAAGAATAAGTTCCATTTTTAAATAATTAAAAAAGTATATTTTGATGTTTGTGAATGTCATTGTACCTATGTCAAATAATAAAAGAGTGAACAAATAGTTGGTATTTTTCTGAATATAATTATTAAAAATCAGTTAAATTAAATAGAAACGGTGTCCTTGGCCCAGCCTAAAGAACAGGCATTACCTGAAGATCCACCTTCTACATATAAGGTTGGTTGGTCCAAACGAAGACTGTTCAGGTGGCATAGAGAACTGACGTCCTAAAGCCATTGTGTTTTCATTAACAAACGAGCAAACTATGAACAGACACGTGTACAGTCACACACACATCGATCGAACGGTCTAACATGAATTCTGAATGTAATTATTATAGAACACAACTACGCATAACTCCTATCTACTTTAGGTTGTATTCAGAAACGAAAATGCAGAAACGTGTATGTACTGGTGTGTGTTGTGCATGTGAGCGTGTTTGTGTGTGTGTGCGTGTAGCGTGCAACAGGTTTCACAATTGATCCATGATACAGAGCGGAGTGATGGATGCGCGCGCGCCCATAGCGACGATCTACGTGCGCCCGTATCGGCTCCGAATCGCTCCGATCATGAGCAACGTACGGTAGCACGGTTCACAATATAAATCACAGCTGATTGCTTATAACTCGCTATCAGTGATAACTACACTGATATTACACACTGCCTTATTGCCTTATTTATAGCGAAGCTGCGAGTGCCACGCTGGCGGTTATTCAAAAATCATATCACTCACTGTTAAGTAGTAACTTTAACAAATAAAGACATTTATTGTTTGTAGTTAGTTCTGTTATAATTAAATTCTTATATAATTGTTGTTTATAATGTGAAAAACTTTCCTGGTTTATTTGTAATAAGCAATAAAGTTTTCTATTATTTTCACTAAGGTTGGAAATTCGACAAGTTTTAATTTTTTACTTTACTTAAAATAAATCGCTTGTTCAGAATATCTTTTGTTTTATTTAAAACGAATAGAAATGCAACGCGAATAATTTCATAAAATTTCAACACTACCACTATATTCCTGTTGTCAAACTGTTTAGTCAAAACAGAAAATAACCATAAAAAATAGTGTGCAATATAAAGTTTCTAGTAATCTTCTCGCAAATCATGATTTTATCATATTCCGAATTTATTATATGAATTTTAAAAACGTTTTTGCAACTAATTAAGTCACAAAGTACATACATTATGTTATTAAGACGCGTGACTTCGACAACTAAGATGTGATTTGGTGTGTGCATTTTCCTTTCCTGCTTTCCGTCCTTTTATACTTACAAATGTAATAGCGACGTATGTTTTGTTAAGAAAGTCCGTAAAAACTTCATTTGGATATTGTCACTTGATACGAGTATGTACAGTTGGTAAAGCAGCTCACTTTAATTATTCATTTTTCGTATCACTTATCTACTCTATTCTATTCTAGAATGCATTTAAGGTGTTTGGGAAAGTATGTTATCTAGCTTTAATTTAAATATGACAACTATTACACATTTTAGAAATAATAGAGTCGCTCAGTCAAATTTGACAAGCCAGTATTAAATATAGACCAAAGATCTCTATCAACGCCAAACATAAGTACAGTCTTGAACAATACATGATACATTTAAATTATGTTCATTTACTAGGTATTTTGTATTCAGTTCCAAAAAAGACAATGCTTAAAGTAACTAAATTTCGGTTTTATACCTATTGTTAGATTGCATATATTTTTAGTTGGTCCTTTGTATATGAACTGGCTACATTTATTCACATTTAAATGAGTTTTGTGCTTAGCTTGCGTAAGAACGTTTCCATATCATCCGATATAGTACCCGATACACTGTCCGCGACGACATCCGATACCTGATAATAATGTATCAGTAGCCGTGTCGAATGAATGAACGAATGAATTTAAGTGTTGGGATATAAGCGTTCACATCGTACCAGACAGTGTATAAGCACTCTTATAACCTACGTTCGTATGTAAAGGTTAATTTGACATTCAAGTTGACATAATAGTGGAACATTTGGAAAAAAAACAATCTAAGATCAGCCATGACTGTCGTGCCGTGCATTAAACATTCAATGCAATGGGCCTTGGAATTTATCAGTTGATAAATATTGATAAAGATTCCTAAAATAGTATCAGTCTTATGTTATTTTACCACTTTAAAATACTTATCAGTGCTTTAATGAGACAACTGAATATTTTCAGTATATTTTATAGTTAATAGGTTTTTCGTACAATTGAGTTGAAACGATTTTATTGGTTATTATTTAATTTTCATACTTTATTTCATGATATATTATAACATTATTGATTTCGTTGTAGTTACAGTAAACATGCCTGCAAGCCGCCAAACATTTACTAATATCTGCTATATTTATATAAATATAAGCTAGGATTGTTCTAAATAAACCTGAATAGGATCTTTATAGGTAAGCGGCTGCATTTCCTAAGGGCCGAACGCTATTTCATGACAAATGAGGCCCTGAACAGAGAACTGAATATCTTGAGCACACCTGAAACTAGTTTGGAAACATCATGTTTGAGAGTGTATATCCAACACACCCTTCAAACCAGACCAATATCCATCAGTGCATCACAAACACAAAGCAATAATTTATCCAATCTTTCACCTACGTTATTATTTAACTATGAAATTGTTATAATATTTTATAGTAGGTACAAGTGCGTTATTTAGGTAGATAAGTATTAAGTTTATTATAATATTATGTTAGATTGTGCCCTGGGCTTGTTCGACCAATAAAGTATCATTCTGAAATGGTCAATCTTATTTAGTACACTGTGATATACCTATACAATATACTATTAACTTTTCACTAGTTTCTACTTCATAATGCATTCTGATTTAATACAAGTAAAGGGAAAATTAGTAGGTACCTACTATCGGGATTATATGTTTTTTCTTCGAAAAACATTGAACAAGTAAAAATAATCAATTAACATTAAATAACGCACCCAACGAGATAGTTGTAACAAACATGTTATCTCACACTCGGGCTATCAGAGTTGCTTATTAAGATTAGACCAGCTTCCAATTAAGATAATTGATTCCTCTCCGGCCGTCGGACGTTTAGGAAAGATCTAAAAAATATGTCCGACCCATTCTCTTATAATGTTTTATAGTCATGTGAAAATGTGTAAGTTTGTTCGACCAAAAAATTAAGATTTTGTTATGAATAAAAATATCGTTGATACTCGTATATCTAAGTTTTGCTCATTCAAGTACGTTACAACTACAAATATACATACATGTTAGTCTATATTACAGCAAAAAACCTCTACTTTGACTTTACTGTAGATTACCGACGGACAACAATAATTAGAGAGTTAATTATGAAGCAAGTACACACAATTAGGTATTTATTTTTCCTTGTGCCTTACCAGATATATACATACATATAACTCTTAGTCTACGCAGATTGTGTGAATACATTCGAGATGATTGACCTTATAAAGTCTAATTGTTTAAGTTTAAACTGAGCCTAGTCCCTTGTGTACCTATACTCTTGACAACATACATTTTGTATAAAGTTATATTAACCTATGAATTAGGTAGTGTAATAACTTGGTTTATTATATTTTCGAAGTACAAGCTAGTTCAGTTCAGGAGTACATTGTTGTGAAGGCTTATGGTAAGTAGCAACGCCCGGTATTAGTACGGCTGGACGCGCTCATAACTGGCTCGATCACAAGAATTCCGTTTTTGTTATACTTATGAGCAAGTTCCCTCAACGAATAAAACGTAATAAGCTCGCTCGTTCCGATACAGGCATTAGACAGGCGACCGCGTAAGAAACAAAAATGTGGAAATACATTCATTCGCATTGAAAATGTATTGATAATTATATTTGATGTTGTACATAATTCATAAGCGTTCGGAAGCTTCATCCTTTCGTAGCAGTAATAAACAATTAATAAAGTGAGGTGACACCGCGGGCGGTCACTTGTTTAAGAGCATATCACAGTGGGCTTAATAGCGCGAGTCATAAGCGACATAAGCTTAGAAAAACCACAGAATAATCGCCATCGAAACAAAGAAGATTAAAGTAAAGCCTTCTAAAACTACACTGGGTTACTTGAAGAACAAGAAAAAACAGCTCTCGCGAGCACATCAAAGTGAAAAGGTAATCTTTGATGGGAGTAACAAACCGGAGATTTATTTTAGTTTGTATCCAGGCGCGCGGTGCTGGCGGTGCACCCGATAGGGTTTGATCGATGCCTTTTAAAATGAACACCAGATTGAATAATTTATTGAGACTTGATTTATTTTTTTATTGAGAATCGTTTAATCTGATGCTGATTGGCGCTTATCTAAGCGTTTAAATATTCATTAGGAGATAATAACAATTTGTTTTACTACATAAATAATAGTGAACTACTCGGCTTTTGGTCTTCATTGATTGTGTACGGTACATTTTTATTGAGCCGCGGACCGTTTGCTTTGAGAACAAGTTGTGTGGGTGTTGGGTTGTACTGTTAACATTCATAAACAGGCCTTGACATTTTGTTTAGACAATGCAATAGTAATAATTTTAATTTACATTTATGCCGTGTTCTAGGTGTCATAATCTAATTCAAATGTGGTGACAGAAACTTTTACAGATTAAGTGGAGCTTTTCTCGTAAATTAATTAACTGTCCTACCTTCTATTTTCATTATTATTAATGTCATTCGAATGCTTCTCAAATATTCAAAACTTATAGTTTAACCCAGTTCTTTTATACATATAGGTAAGTATACATTGTATATTTACTAGAATACTGCTTTATAAAATGAAAACCGTGTCTGCAATAAAAATGGGTCCAAGTGTATCTTGTACGTTGATGGAATAGTAAGTAATATATGTAGTATACCTACAAGTCACTGTATATTACAAGTACGAACTAATAAATTCATTCTGCTTTATATAATAGAGCCATATATATTGAGTTGTAATAAAAAAAGTACTTAGACATTCGAAATTTAACGAATGTTCTCATAAATGGTGGTCAGTAGAACAATATGAACCAGAATAATTACATAATTCAAAAGATAACAAGTAACTGCTAATTAAAATAGAAAATTCGTAATATTTAATTAATGTGTAAATGTGCTTAATGTTAAAAAATATTCAAAATTAATATTAAAAATTCAATACAAAAACATGACTAACATGTTTTTTTTTATTGAAACACGATAAGCTTACCAGGGCCTCGAACTCTTGCTTGTTATATACATTTTTACATAATCAAAAAGTTGATTGACACACCGGTTCGAAACTGACGTCTTAATTATTTTTTAACAAGCTGTCAGTCAAATTTTCGGCTACTGGCAGTTTTCTTGAAACAGTGAAATTTGGAGAAATTCTATGATTCTATGGTTTAATCGGTTGTGTGATTATTAAAAACGCTACGACAGGATATAGGTACAACATGTAGGTATCTCCGGCGGAAACGATCACGTGCGTAACGCACACATAGACGGCTTATCGACAACTAATCGATAACCAGCGCTTGCGCATCTCGCGCCGCATTCAAATTTCGAACGCGAACCGTCATGGCGGCCAAACGTAACCGAAAAAGCATACCAGCGTGAGCGCTCAACACTGATATTGTTTTTTACAACTTCTTATTAATTGGTATACCTATACAAAATAAACAGCTTCGAATAAACTCCTGTAATACTTTATACCGTCGCCATTTTAAAATGTATACAAATAGAGAAATTATTGTTTACCAGTTATAATATGTGGTTTATTTGAAAAAACGAGAAAATTCATTACGTAAAAAGTTCTTGGTTATCAATATATTTTCTTAGGTAAAGATTAGGTATCAATCATACATATGGAGTAACGATGCAAAACAAAATTCTGTTCTTTAATTGTGACAGATATTCAGAATATCGAACTCACTTACTTAAGTGCACGCTACCTCTATCAGAACTATAGACAAACTGTCCTCAATTACATTATTAATGTTACTTAATTGCAAAACCAATCTTTATAACCCAATTCATTTATTATAACATACATACCTACTATTAAATAGAAATATAAACAAGTGTGTTTAAGATTAACACAAGAAATTTAACTTCTACATTACAAAAAATACTTTAAATTTGATCTATTGACGCACGTTTATGTCTTTTGTATAGAAATTTTTGAAAGGTTGTACTACTCTACATTCAGGATTCAACTCCAAGAGCACATCCACATTATTAATAAATAATAACAAGAAATAATATTGTATTTATTCTATTTAGTTTGAAGGTAGTGAGTAAAAACAGCAAAGTACGAGATGATTCAACCTAGCCCTTAAGGGAAGTAACACATTCTCATATATTTTATGTATGCGAGTGACAATGAGATACAAATTAATTTCTATTTCAATCTGAACTTAAGATTGTATCCGGCTAACGTCAGGTGATCTACACCTTCTATATGCTTCTTCTTTAACTAACAATCAGAGTTTATTCTTTTAATTCTGTTTCCATAGCAAGAACAAATAAAAATCAATTGTATTTCAGTCAGTCAGTCATAAAACTGAAAACAGACTGATTTTTAACAAAAAAATACGTTGAAATACTGTGCACAATTATAAGTTTCCAGTTAAGTTAATTTATTCGATGATTTTAATCAAGAAAATTATGTTTTATTAATAACAATAAGTGTTAAAACGAAATAAAATTGAATGTAGAGTAGTAGTTAAGAAATAATATGGCCACTCTACCAATATATATTTGTCTCGTACGTATTATAGAGTAATATGAACGTATTTAGTCAATATTTTTTTAAATAATAGGATATGTTATTATCGAAACTTGGAGCTAAAGCGGGAGGGAAAATTTACGCGGGTAAACTTTACCGACGGACACTGACTTATGTCGTTATATGAAATAAATTTAACGTTAGAGTATTTCAACTTAAGGATACTAATAAGAACTACGTGATTATCATTGTTTTCTCTACATTTTATACTGTATTCATTTTATTTAATATTTCTTTAAGGAAACGAAACTACATACTTACGCTGATGCATAACGTGGTACAAATAGTATTAAAATTAAGATAACGTAACCTTTCTGCGCAATATATTATACGTTACTTCACACTTTAGTCTGATAGTAATCAAAATTAATTATCGGTATAGATAATACATAAAAACGTTAACTGAAATTTACCGAAGGAAGTTAAAAACACGCTGATAAGAAAATGTAGAGTTCGCATTTAATTTTATTTAATGATAATAGAAACCATGAAATACCTCGATTGTCCTTATCTGGTGTGAATCACTGAAATGTCGATCACTATCACTAGTTATCACTGTATACTCTAGGTACGTACAAAAACACACTGAAATCATATGCTCCATCCCGTTCTCAGGTTCATTTTCGACAGATAAAGGCGTAAAATTCTTATATATCACAGCTCACAGGTGGTACTATTAATCGATAGTTGTACTGGGAGTTTTAATACGAATCAGATCGGGATAACGTTGTTTTGAATGAAAATATAGTTCATATTAAGTGCGCAAGCGCGGCGCGGCGACGTGTGGCCGAGCGGGACATGAAGCGGCGTCGATGGGACGCAACCCGACACTAAACCAGTCGTGTGACTTTTTGTTGTGAACGCGCGCGGTCGGCCGCCCTCGGCAGCGCTCGGCGCCGGCGACCGGTATTCGGAAATGCGCGGCGTGCGATTGGTGGAAAGCGATGACGGGCGGCCGGTAGAGGCGGGACCGACGAGTGCAATGGGAGTGTTCTCTTTTTAAATTTTCTTTTTCTCTTTTTGGGCGGGCGAGTGCGGTGGTGTGCGTCGGGCGTCAGTCGGCGTTCGTACGCGCTATGTGATGGATGACGGGAGATGGTCACAATGGAAACATTTTTGTATTTTGTTATAGATACTCCACAGTAGGCCTGCTTTTCTTAATAGTTATGAAGATTAATAGCCCATAAAGTCTTAGCATCTCGAATTCACACAAAGAGAGATAAGCATGCACAGTATCTACGCTCTTCAGCATAATACACTGTCTGTGCCTATGTAGCGACAAATGCAATATTCTCGATAACCATAGTAAATTGTTGTTGCATACTTTCGAGATATATGATTTATATAAATGGATTGGATAACTTACAGGGAACGATAAATTTCCTGCAACTGTTATTTACTTTCATAGAGAATTAGTCTTATACCGACTTAAGACATAAATAAATGATTGTAGTTTACGGTAATACACAACATACTAAATTCAGTTTAGAGACCTTGAAATGTCTTTCTAAGATCTAATCTTAATATTTTTATACCTAGGTTTTTTGCTGTCCTACAGTTAATCATGTTTGGTCGCCATAATATGGTGCCTGCCTTATTTGGGAGAAAATGGCCGTGTTTGGAGATGTCCCATGATACCTATACATAGTTATTACAATCATTTTAAATATACTTTTAGTCAACATGTTGTAATTTTATTTCAATATTGTTTAAATTGTATAAGAAGCTTAGTACCTACTTAATAAAATGCATTAAATTAACTTAATGTTCTGAGTAATAAAAAGCTAAATATGTATATTATGCGACTCTACCACTGGTCAAAATTCTCTTTAGTCCATTTTATTCACGTTCCGACGCAAATAAATTCGCTCAAGAATACTGTCGCAATTTTGGACTTTCCTCAGTGACTCTACATACAACGTAAGGATCATTTGATTGCCTAAATACCTAATAAGTATATGTTATAATAAGAGTTACATATGAGAAGTCGTTTAATTGTACAAATTTCACTTAGAATTAGATTTAATAAAGTTTTTTATGTACGGTATTGAATACACGTGAACTACATATATAGAAAGAGTAAAGAAGTATTTTAAAACAGTTTACACATTGCAAGCAGGCGATAAAGTTCAACTTTTAAAAAGTTATTACCTAACATATTCACCATAAATTATTTCTTGAATGTACACAGTACAGCTGGAACTATAATGGTAAGTATAAAGAAAGTGAAGTGAGAGGTACGTATTATTTAAAAATTAAATTTGGGTAGAGAACTTTACACCTACTTATTATATGTTGATTGTTCATAATAATGCAAGATAATTAAGTATCTATTTCAAAGCCAAAAAATGTTAAATACAACTTTACGTAAAATATAATTAGCTATTAAACATCAGTCATCAATGATATTGTAACCAAATAAAGGGATACATATTTTCGCGCTGGATTAAATTGGATATTTTAAAAAGGTCGTGCGCTGTTTTTCCAAAACACAAGTCCGAAACTCTAGCTAGAGCGGCTAGAGAAAGCTTACGTCTTGGCGCGGTTTATTCACACCCCGCCGCACATAAATCTGAGCGGCAACATTATCTTACTTCTAGGCTTTCCTCAATGGCTCGACATATAACTTACCCTTAAAATGTATCAAGAATTTGCAGATTCTTTTATTTTTCAAACTGTGTACAATATTGGGGAGTTGCATGTTCTCTCACCCAAGTCCTTTGAAAAGGGCGTTAAAAGAGCCTCGTTTCTTAGTGCGTCCACCGTCTACATCCTTAAAACTTCAACACAATTCCAAATACTTATCTATCTAATCTATGAATGTATTTCTTACTTTAAGGGTTTATTTAAAATTACGCTGAGAAAGACTGTTAAAAACTCTAATAGTCTAGATACCTCCATAACACATTTCAAATCATGTTAAGATGCATTTTCGCTTACGAGAAAATACATCATATTACTGTCTACCTAAATGTCTAGCAAGGTTATATGGCTTAATCAGATTAAAACTGCACCAAAATCGTTCCAGTATAAAGTGCAACTAGTAAATTTAGATAAACTCATTATTTTAATATAATTATAGGAAATAAATTAAATTATCTTCTTAAACAACAACAAAACAGTAATTTTCATACTAACGATAGAATTGCGTCGTACAATAATAAGCATAGTGAAATGTGAAATGAAGGAAGGTATTTTCTTATAACATTTTCTACTTATGTATATACCGGTACAAAATCCAATATAGTCATATCTAAATACGAATACAGATAAGTGAGCACATTTCGTTTAAATTATGAAATAAACATTGGAAAATCAAGTAAATAAACAGACATTACACGGTCCCCACGACACCCACACGTTTTCTAAGCGGGCAGCCAGACTGAATAACATTTAACCCCTTTGAAATGTAAAAGCATTACGGAATGAAAAAACAGCACTTATGTACCCTGCGACGCAGATAAACCATCTCTCGTACAAAGCGCACAAAGATACAATGCCTCTGAAAGGGTTCAAGAACGCACTTTTAAATTAACAATATACAGACTCGTAACGACTTAAAATACAATTCGCCGACACACGACTCTGAACCTTATATAATTCGTGCAAGGGATGAAATCAAATCGGTATCGCATGATGATGAAATGTGACATAAAATATTAGTCGTCGCTCCGCTGCCGTTAAAATAGGGCCGTTTACATTTTTCCTTTTCATGTCATTGTCTCTAGTCGGCAGCGCTTGCAACCGTCACGTTCCAATTTTGAAAAGTGTCGGAACAAAATGGTAGTCGCTTTGTGCGCTGCCCTCGCTCCTGACTGGCTCGAGTTCGGTAATTTAGCAGATGCTTCTAGCTTTGATGTCCCGACTGAAGGAAATGATTGTGGCATTATACAAATACGAGTAATTTCGTACGACCATAGCCTTTTTGTGACGAATAAAACAGATATACAGCAATACTAGCCGCTTCAAACATGATTTGTAATTATTCATACGGCATACCAACGTCAGAAATATCATCCGAGCTACAAGAGAAGTCATAGATACAACCTTCCATCAGCGGTGTCTGGTAACCAAATTGGAACATCACCGTGCCGTGTTTACAACTCAACAAAAAAAAGCATATAACAAAGGAGCCGAATTTAAATTCCAATCGAACTTTGACACATGTCTGCCACCATAAACAATGGAAATTCAAATCATCGTTGCATTCGACAACCGCCGACCTAATGCGATTGTGGTGTGCCCGCTCTCGGCTCTTCATCTATAAATAGGAGCCTTTTCTTTCGCTTTTTCTTCACAAAATCTGAATCGAGATCGGCCGATAAGCTATCTCGTGTGAGATGGTCTCAATATCCACAGATGGCCTTGCTCTCCAGTAATCTTTGAGTTCGACGTGAATATTTTTGTCATTTTTTGCTTATGGTTCCTTGAATCCTCCCTTTGTACTCTAATAAGGACATTATTTTGACGTGGATCACGCCGCCGTAATAATGTAAACACAGATTAAGCACAGATAAGTAAGACAATCGAAATGACATGAATGCGTTCGTTTTTGTTGCTAAAAGCAACGTGCAGACAAATTGTAAGTAGCAGCTGCTCAGGTTGTTCGAAATATTTCACTAATACCGATACTTTGTTAAGTTACTATTACCTATTTGATAGCATTCCATTTGCTACGTATTTGCGAGCTACAGCTGAGCAGTGGTATCTGCTCTAGGACCAAGCACAATGTAAACAAATTTCTCCGCGATGCTTTAGTACGAATTGCTTAAAATATCGATTATAACAAAAACATTAGTTTTTTCACAACATTTAAAGCATCTTTAAAAAAACGGATAACATTTTTTCAACTAAATCCAACAACAATCAAGATATTTCAAATCATTTCGAAACTTATTTGGTAAATTCTCTTAATCTGACTCGCACAAAATTCGTGCTAACATAAATACGAGCAGTTATTCATACGTAAAAGATACAACTCCGTAAAAATATTACCTTGTTTAAGTCTGAACAATGAATTTTCGCTTGAAAATTTATTCTAACAATTTTCTCCTTCGCGTTTAATTTTCACGTGTGTTCCAAATTTAAAAACATTACCACAAAAACGGTATACGTTGACTTCGTTACATTGCATTGGTTGTTATGTTTTGTGGGAGACCTTTAGGTTTAGCTTCAGGCAAAATTAAAGAAACGCTTTAATTCGATCGTGCGTTAACTTAGGCAAGTGTAATTAAGCCGTGAAGTGGTTATATCGGTTCGAAAACTTTACACCGGCATCACGCTACTAAAGCGGTGTCTAGATAAGCGACACGATAGTATTTTGTTTAGAATTATAAACGACATCCACTTTGTAATTTAATGTGAAATTAAATTATGTGCGATGCCGACTAATCTTTACGACCACACCACGACACGACTAAACATCACATAAAAAACAATGAAAACGTTAATTACAGATTAATAATAATAAATACACGTTATATTGAATTATGTTCTGTATAAAACATTTATTATCTTGAACTTTGAATAAATTCAATGTATTCTTTATTCTTTGTATGAGCGTAACGTCGTACGTTAACTTGATTTGAACTTTTGATCTCAATTCTAACAATTTGTAAAGAATGTTTTTATTTTTAAAATACATATCATGTCTTCTAAATCGCGTACAATGCGTCACACTTTCGAGTACATAATATTTTCCGTCAGTGTTCAGAAAAATCCTTTATATTGTTCTAATTTCGTACACGAGTTTCCTTTGGACATCATAGTCATGTATCTAATCGATCAAAATCTATATTTTAATTTTGATTGAAGTAAAACTTAACGAAGTTAACGAAACGCCGATTGGACCATTTTTAAATTAGGAATGATATAGTCGTGCTGTTACGTCGGATTTGCAGCTGAATTCGACATCGAACACGTAGTCGCTAGTCTTTGCTCGTAATCGTAAGTCTAGAAAGTACGTAGACCATTCGGAATAGGATTTTAATTCGGACTCTTGTTTATGAATCTAGTAGATTGTGATTTGATAAGATTAATAATGACCAGCTTTATGGTTGGCCAGTATCGCACACTATTTTATACACCAACGGAAGGTAATGAAGCTTGACACCCAACCAGTTGTGATACAGTCTGCAGTTGTCACAAATTGTATACAGATATAACATTAAGAACTGACAAAATTCAAAATTCGAAAAGTAGGCACAATCTAAAAGCGATTATTATTGCAATATTTGATTGGAGTAAGCATTATGGTAAGTCATATTAAGCAAATATACAGAATTTTTTTTTATCTATGATGTCTTAGGTAGTATAAATATTTGTATCGTCTAGTTAATGCCTGATTCTATTGATTAATCTATGTTATTATACTTTGAAAACCATGAGCACTTCATTGAAAAAGATTATCGAAATGAATTAAGTAATTCTTATAACTTAGAGTAGCTTAATTACTTTTATAATTTTGAACTAGAATATACGATTCTTATTTTAAATCAGCAGTAATTTTTTCGTGAAAATTTGGAAGGCGGTTACAGCAAATATGTATATCCGACACTTATCAATCGCGATTTGCCCGCGCCAAATTACTGAGTCACGCGCAAAATGGCCGCCCGAAGCCTTGCATCTAAAAGTGCGCTTCCTTTCGAGATATTTTCCAGTCAGCTAGTTGTTCTTATGAATCTTATACGCAACAATAGTTTTGTAAAACATAATTAACACTTTTGAATTTCAGAGCGTTGTAATACAAAGTAGGTACCAAAGTATATCTTTCTTAATACTTGTAATAAAATAAACCTACCCTCCTACAACCCTAAACTTATCGAACTCAAATACTTCTACGTGTCACAATAAGAATATTTGTATAAAAAAACCGTAATACGTAATTTGCAGAGTTATGGAATTTCTGATTTCTATAGGTCCTGAATTTTTTTCATACAAACATTTTTTATTACTTACCGATATAAAAAGAATTAACACTTTGTTATAATTGAAAAAACGAAACATATCCAAACGAAAAAGGTGGCTTTCAATAATAAAACAGAAGCATAATAAATTAGTTTGCGTGGCGGGCGGCGGTGAGTGAAAGTGCGATAGCCGCCGCTGCAATGTTAGGTTCATTCCTTGCATTCAAGGACCTAAACACTTAAAAATAGGTACGCTTTTTAGAAATTACCCACGACTTTTACACCTTTACACTTCACAAACGTGACAGATTACTCGATAATGAATATTTTAATAACCAGCCACTTAAGAATTTGTCACGAAAATGCTGATGTCATAAAATTAAAAGCTCCATTATTTTACATTATTCGTACGTTATTTTAATGATCCTTAAACTCGACGTACCTATATGTACTTTAAGTAATCATTACTTCAAATTGCATGTATCTCATTTGGGTGAATATCAGATCAACCCTACGCACAGTTAACGATGTCGTTCGCCGAAAAACTGCTAGGGACAGTCCAGCGAGACGATCCCAGTACCTATTCCTTATCTATGCAACTTAGCAAACAAAACATAGCAGCGGCAATAAGCATAAAACAAAATCGTTTCGACCCCACACACGCCGTCGCCGGAACACTTGGAAAAATCCCTATGGATTTTCCGCGGGAGAGCGACGCGCGGGGCGACGGGGAAGGAACGTAAAAGAGAAAAGCTGCGAGTTTTTATCTCGGCGCCATAAATTTTATTCGTAGCGTGATTTAGTGCGCAGATTGCCCCCCGCGCGCCGCGCGCCCCGCGCCTACGCCTCGCCCGGGTAAGGCTGCTAGTCATTGTCAAAATTATTGCACCCCTATCTACTGAAGCTTTAAATATATGTCCCCGACACGTTGCTATGCCTACAACCCGTTCTGAGACTATGTACAATACTTGAACATTATAAATTATAAGAAAACGTGTCCAAAGACCTGCGCGATAATAAAAGACAGCCAAGTTATTCAAACAAAAGGAAAACAGTCCAAGTTTTAATTACGCAAGACGTAACCAGTAAACAGGCTCGATGCTCTTCCTATTGTATCGGCCTCTCCGTTTATTCTCGCAGACAGTTACGCAAACTACTTTCCTACTTGTTAGTAGCGTTAGAACTTCCACTTGATCTATTTTCAATACTTTTACTAACACTACACACGGCTCGGGCCGACTGAACTAGGATTAATGCAATACAGTAACAGTGGCGCCACCGAACTCGATAGAATGGTAACAAAAAATTTCTACGCCGCCTCACTAATCCTCCATTATTTTTGCTTTAGGAGTAAATCTTAGTTATTTGTCAATATCGTGCCACAAAAGCGACCAAATACCCTTACTATGGCTGAAAAGCATAATACACGCCTCATAATAGACGAACAATTCAAAAACTTGTTAAAATCATAATGCGCTTTTGTTGGGCCCTTGACAGTTCACTTTGTTTTTTTTTCGACTAGGTTTTGGCGCGGTTTCGATTTTCAGCGGCCAGTGCGTATTGGGACGCGAAAATGACATGTTTCTTTTTCGTCACGAGTTCTTGTGAATCCTTGATCGCTATCGCGGCGCGTATTTTATGTAAACACGACAAATTTCGTGGGCATCGACATAGAATGGGATCCACAGATGCGCCGGTGTTATTTTTATTGTCTATGGCGGAGTTGTGTGAGTTGGAGGTTCGCATTCGATCCGGACCGCTCTCTCCACACTGTGTCTTATCTTGGATCTGGTTTTATGAAACCCTAAATTTACGACTGCGGTCGAGGGGTGGAAGCCGGTATTAAGCCGACTCTCGACGCTTCGGTGCTACAGACACTTTTGTCACCAGCAATTCATGGCGAGGCACGTTCGCCAAAATTTGCGCGTCAAATATCTACGTGCGTCGCATTTGATCGATGCTCTGATCGCAGATAGGTCACCCGACAAAGCCACAAACATAAAAGAAATACTCAAATGCAAATAAAGCTTTTTCACCAAGCACTATTAATTCACCTACATACATATAACTACCTACATACATATACCTATGTTAAAAAAATCCGTCAAATTACTTATAATTTGAAACTCTTAACTTACATGCAAAAAGGAAAATGTACGTAAAATAATATACCTTGGTAGATAAAAATCTATTAGGTAAATACTAATTATCACAGTGCGTAGACACTGCGTATATAATTCCTTAATTTGCGAGCGCAGCTAGACCCGCCGGGTTAGTCCAGATACAAGCAGATCCGCTATAAATTACGGAAATAAATCCCGGGAAAGAAAAATTGCCCTCTGGAGCACATAATTCTTGCCTTGTCACAATCCCTCCTTATCTGCAGCCAATACCGGATTACAATACGATTTTTATTTCATGCTGTATTCACGGTTGTACTCTTTTCCTATTTACAAAGAGGTGATAGGAGTCTCCGCTTTATATCCACGAAGACAAACAGATAATGAATTACTTTCGCAGCTTGATATATAGGTTACATCGCATAGGTAAGATCAAGACACGCCCATCTTTTAAAGCCTTTAAGGAAGTTCAGTAGGTTTGTAGATCTACAACCGGAAACAAATGAGCGATGTACTCTTTAAGCATTTTGTAGGACGACGACTTGAATATTATACATATGTATATACGACTTGAATATTATACATATAGATAGAAATCGGTCTGATTTGCCTCATTTATGAACCTAAACGAGATTTTAAATACAGATTTAAAGCCTTTCGTGCGAGAAAGTAAACCCTTTACGATCTTAATGGAAACGCGAGCGATTCTGTAAGCAACTACTAGTCCTACTAATATTATAAATGCGAAAGTTTGTGTGTATGTATGGATGTTTGTTACTCTTTCACGCAATTACTACTGAACCGATTACGATGAAATTTGGTATGTAGGTACCTGAAGACCCAGAATAACATTTAGGCTACTTTTTATACCGGAGTTCCCGAGGGATCGGGATTTACACGGGAATAACGAGAATTAGTAGGACTTTGTATCCTAGAATTCTCCCGGGGTCGGTATTTAGGCGGGAAAAACTTTGTGGCACACTGATTTCCACGCGAGCGAAGCCGCGGACACATCTAGTCTAAAATAATTTGAGTCAAACGAATCATGATTTTGTTTTCGTGCTCATTTCTCTGTCGTGTCTGTTAATCAATAATTTGTGGAGTTATATCTACACCGTTGTGGCTAAAGTTGGTGGTGCTTAGATAATTTTATCTTGTTTGCAACTTAGTACACGTTTTCCTATCTGCCCCATTTTTAACGTTACATGCGACACGGCTTTGCTAATTCTCGTTTTTGACCCAACTAGCGCCAACCACCGCGACCGACACGTGACAGACTCCGCGTGACTGAGTACCATGAAACGTTTACATTCACGTGACTTCGAAACGAAAATACAAGTCGGCACACGCCACGGATAGTGACTAAGCTACTTATAAATATAGTTTTCTAAAAACAGAACCCATACATATTCTGTATTAATTACGATCAGTGTAGTATCTTAATATAAATTGCGCCTAGTTTTTATAGCATGGATTAAATTAAATATAAGGACATAGTTTTCATTGAAATTAAATCAAATATAAAGATGTTAATAATAAAAAAATGGTTGGAAATTAAACACATCCGGAATATTAGGTTCATAACTAGCTCAATCTTGATCCTATTAGTAACGAAGTATAAACAAATTTTGGGATACAATTCTGAGTGTTATTGAGACGGATAGACATTTTTAGAATCCGCAGTCCCTGTTAAAACCCTTTAAAAGTAACTGAGATACGTACGAACATGATGCTATCGAGTGTAATTTGTATAATAAAAAAGCACAAATAAATAAATTTCAAGTTTATTACTCGTGACGATAGTAATTACGAATATTTTTAATAACAATAGTTTTGTTTATAATTTGTCATTGAAATCATTATGCATTTTAATTTACACTTCGAATAACTTACAGGTTAACAACTCTGTGGCAGAAATTAATATAGGACAAAAAGCTTGTGTCTGTACCTACTGGGAGAGAGCAAAATATACCGGTGTTCGCATACATATTAATACTTGTAAAATTAATTAATTAATAAGATTGTCGTTGGATAAACAGCGCTTTTCATTATTTGAAAATATTTGCATAAACCCAATTGCGCGCCACTACTATCTCAACATTACTTATTTATTATTTTTCGTTATAATATCACCACATAATTGTTTTTAAACGCAAAAACTAATAATTATTATAATTTTAGCATCACTGAAGCGTTGATAATTTATAACAGTAGTAAATGCGTACGTCGTTAGAATTGCAAATGTATTTTTTATTATAGGTATTTATTTTTAATAGTGTTGTAACAAAAATAAAGGAACAAAACATTAATGTATTGTAATTCGATTAGGTTATAGTTAGGTGAATTTCCGTCCGCACGCCAGACCTTTACCACTTGGACCCTGGGATGCCGTTACCACTTGGGCCATAGAATGCCGTTACCACTTGGACCCTGGGATGCCGTTACCACTTGGACCCTGGGATGCCGTTACCACTTGGGCCCTGAGATGCCGTTACCACTTGGACCCTGGGATGCCTTTACACGTTTCGCATACTTTGTAGGGCGGGCACACCCAGGGCTTGCACACTTTCTCCGGGTGTAGGTAGTATTCGTCGCCTTCCACGTAACACCGCCCCAGATTCAACATGTCTTCGAGATCGCACCTGTAAAGAGTAAACAGAATAAAAAAACCTCTACATACATATTTAGTATAACATAAAGTTGTTTCCTGCGTATCTACGCTTAGATCTTTCAAACTGTGCAATGATTTAAACTTTGTTTTAAATAGCTATGTTAATAATATCATTATAGCACTTTATTTTTATTATTAGCTATTGTAATTAATTTCATAATTACCAGAACACTACTTTAAAATTGTCTGTAAATAGAATCAAATTAAATGAAATCCTTTATTGCAGAATCACCCGCCTGTCGCGAACTCATAACTCTTACCCCTGCCAAAAATCGCTCAACGCGCCTAACCAAGTTTTGACCTCAAAAATGTTTGCTTGTCTAATCCCGATAAAACTCACTTGCTATCCTCCAAGAGTCTGGTCTCCGATTCGTTGAGAGTGGGCACGGCGTACTCCACGATGCCCCCTTTGCCGACGATGACGGGGGTGGCGCATATCGGCATGTTGTAGCACTTCGCTGGGTCAGCCTGCTCCACTAGCGCACTGTCTATGTAGGTCGGCGTCTCGAACAGACCTACGAGTAGGTATGTCAAATTGAAAACTTTCATTTCATCATGACCTATAATATACGTCTTTAAATTTCCTACTTTTGTCCTTGCCTAATTTCATAGTTACGTTACGTTAATTAATAAAAATTTATATTTTCATCCTTTTTATGCGGTCATTAAAATTCACATTTTTGTATTTTTTATCCTTATGCCATTAAAATTCGGACTTTTATTATCTGTGCAATTTATTTTTCAGTTTGACGGCGATGACCGCATACCCTTTATTAGTTGATTGTAGTTGCTTCCAACAATTATTATTATTTACATTACCTACCTGTATCGATAGAAATTAATTAAGGGCTTTTTCAATAAGTAGGTAGGTACATATGCGTATAAAAGGAAGTTAATGGCTTACTAGGAGTACCTTGCATAATGCTTAACACAAATCTCGCGGTGGCGAAGCCTATCGAGAGATGGCCTTGTTCGTTGTTGCTCTTAACCCTGCAAATGATGTCGTCAGCTTCGCGCACCAGCCGGGTCAGGCAGTCCAGCTGTGTCTATATGGAGTGGTCGAGTTTCATTAGTGTTAATAAAAGTTCCATAAACCATCGATTTCATAAACAACAAGAACAGGTAAATCATATTTATTTTGTTTCGTCGATTACGTAAAATGCGTTTGTTACAAAAAGCTCGCAAGGAACTTGCAGTTACCACTTCGCTAATAAAAGAAGCGATATTATACCGGATACAGAGTTCTTCCAAGTTTTCAATCGCTTTATAGTTTAAAGTTTAAAGGAAAAGTTATGTCCTTTGTTCGACTTGCATCTTGACTGACACATGGACATCTGGTTTAAAAAAAAATTAGTATCCTCAGAAAATATCGTGAAAAAGAGACAGAAGTCAGAAAAACAGTAGCAGTACGTTGATGGGTGCGAGGAAGTAAGTGTCGATTTTAAATATAAGTTTATTATAGTTTAAAAATTAGGTAATAAATCTATACTTATATTAAATCTGTAGACGGTTCTTTTCTGTACATGAAATATATTTCCAAAATAACTGTCAGGGGGTGATTTGGGATCAATACTGATGCCAAAAATGTAATCAGTAAAATTTTTGTCTGTCTGTCTGTATAGCCGTTATAGAAACAAAAACTACTCGATGGATTTTAACGAAATTTGGTACAATTATTTTTCATACTCCTGAGCTGGTTATAGTATACTTTTCATAACGCTGCAATCGATAGGCGCAGAGCAGTGAAGGGAAATGTTGGGAAAACGGGAGAAGTTACTCCATTTTTTAAGCTCCTACATTTATTTGCACAAATATTACATTTAAAGATGTTGTAGAATTGTTAGTTCACTCCATATTTTGCCTTTTATGGCGTACAAATTTAAAACATGATTTTATCGTTTTACTTTACAATAACTCAATTATTTATTATTTACTACCTAAGTTTTAAACTGTAATAAACTTATATTTAAAATTGACACAAAACCGTTTCTTTAATGCGGTTCGTACCCAATGTTGTACATATTATATCAGAGTCTTTAGTACACCCCGAGATCTCAATGTGTTCTATATTATCAAATTGAGTTCACCAAATATTCCACAAATAAAATGTATACCTCCCAGACCGTTGACCCAATTACATGTACTTTTGGCTATAATAAATAAACTTGAGTGTGAAATTTAAAATAGTGCAGAGTAGATGTTTAGGGTGCGTTTCCACCAGGGATGTGCGAGGACTTCTTGCAAGATTTTTTTTTTATTACCACAAAAAAAGATTATTATTATTACAATACATATTAATAAGGAATTTTGTAAGACACTTTATCCTTTGCCAGCACAAAGCAAGTCACAAATAGATATAATATTTTGCAAACGGTCATGATGCAAATCACTAGTCACGACTGCAATGTATTTAAATGTTATGTAAAATAAAAATATAATAATATTGCAAAATAGATCTGGTGCAACTTATACATGTCAATGTTGGATTCATGAATAAATAATTTATATTAAAAGCTGGCGAGGTTGATTAAAGAAATTTTACGTAATTAGCAAACTGTAGAGTCTGACATATTGCCAGTGACACTGTCTAATGCAATTTATTTATGGCAGAAAAAAACCGGCCAAGTGTGAGTCGGACTCGCACACGAAGGGTTCCGTACGAAAAACATGTTTATTGTATGGGGACCACCCACCTTAATATATATATTTTTTTAATTTTTAGTATTTGTTGTTATAGCGACATCGGAAATACAACATTTGTGAAAATTTCAGCATTCTAGCTATCACGGTTTATGAGATACAGCCTGGAGACAGACAGACGGACAGACAGACAGCGGAGTCTTAGTAATAGGGTCCCGTTTTACCCTTTGGGTACGGAATCCTAAAAATCAAGTAGGTACAATGACCTCTTACATATGTAACTACCAAAAACTTCAAAACACCCGAAGATTGTGTAAAATTTCGATTATTACAGTAAGCGACACCAGGAAACCATAGGAAAAGTTAAGTTCGTAACAGCTGCAAGGTCAAATATGGTTTCAAACTCATGTTAATAGCTTAAAAACATTCATAGAAGTGTCGAGAACATCACGAAAAAGTAACCATACATGGTTTTCGAATACTTCGCAATACTTTCAAAAAAGTTTTGCCTTCATAGTTTTTGGTACTATGTGAACATATTTGTTACAGAGATTTCACTCGCACACACGGCGACGTGATTATGCAAATATATACGCGCAAATACGGCATTTCAACACGAAAGACGACACTGGCTGACCCAAAAAGTTAAGTTAGGCGAGTCAACAAAGAAACTCGTTTTCTCACTAGAAATGAACTTAAACAAGTTTAAAAGTTACGTGTATAGGCAATTACGTTACTCACCCCGGATGCTTACGTCGTTTTTGGCACCAGAAACACACTTATTCGAGTAATTTTTTGGTTAACAATACACAAGAAAAAAAAACAGCGTACAGCTGACAGATGACTGTACGTCGATCCGGGAAAAGATGGCTGCCAGAATTTTCGCCGAATTACGTCATGAGGCGGGAAACTCAAAATTGTCAATACAAAGACTTTTAAACTTTTCTAAATCGAGCTATATGTAATATTGTTGCAAATGTTCAACTTACCTCATAAAATGGTGGAATATGTGAAAATTTTGCCGAGTTTCGATGTGTCCTTTAATACATTAGGAGGCTTGAGTTCAGTCAGACTCCGTGCGCTGTTGCCAAACCGTTATTGCGTCAGAAAATGAGTATCGTTCACAGTCACACATTTCAAGACACTGGAACATAATTTATTGCTTATTCCTGTAGAAAGTCTTTACACAATTGGTGGATTTAATAAGAACATGAAAATATAGAATTATTCAACAAATTTCTTATACTGTAAAACTTGTGACTAGAGCGGCAACGTCGCTTTACGTTTTCACTACATCGAACAAAGAAATTTGTATCCAAATAATAATTTATTATTTAACTTCTTAACAACCTTCTATATTTGATAATTTTCAATTAATGATTTAGAATTGTAAACTTCTAAAAATTTTATAACACAAACACTGTTCACTGGAGGACTGTACAAAAATAACTGAACAATTTTCAAACTTGTTTTGTTTCGTTCCAATAGCGTAGTAAACAATGAATTGGGACACAAATGTTGCCATATCGGTCTGTAAGCTTCAAACATTAGTAGTATGTTGAGTATTCTTTTAGTGTCAGTGGATAATCTTTTTTAATAAACTCAACTATATCTTGATTTCCAAGAATTATAACTTAACAATAAATTGTAATGTACTAATAGCATTTTAATTCCAAGTATTTCTACTATTGTAGTCTTTATAAGCATGTAACACTTACGTCTAGATCTGCTTTTTTCTGTGTAATTTTAAATTTTTTAACAATATTAAGTCTAATCAATTTTTAATGCTAATAGCTAACTGAAGAATGTTATTAGGTCTATTGCCAACAGACTTTACAGAGATTGTTAATTTTATTATGCAAGAATCTCTCATAAAAATGTATTTATAAGTGTACAATCTTTCATTCCTTTCTTTCTGCCAAATCTTTGGTATCTGCCTGACTTTTGACAGAGAGATCAAAGAGTAAAGTAATACACTGGAGATCTTACAGTCCAGCTTTTGTACTAACTGGTATAATAGAATTTAATCAAACAAAATTAAATGGATATCGCACACTGTCTGCTCACAATGGGCTGCTACTGGCGCCATCAACCATAGAAAATCTATCATTGGCTGCCATAAATTACGAAACAGAATTCTCGTTTCAGTTTTTCAATTATGGTGACTTGGTATTACATGAAAAATTAATGGAGAATAAAAAGGAATACATGGATCTTTTGGAGTTTTATATTCTTAAAAATACGTAGTCTGGTATCTCTCTGATATCTGGCATCTCTTGAGTTACTGATGACGTCACTACAATGACGGTAGTACCTTGCGAGTTCAGGCAAAGGTTGGTTTAATGAAAGTCCAATATTTTAATATTCATTTATTATGACCCCAATCATTTTAAATACATATAACTACCGTGATGACATTTACAATGAAGGTGGAAAAATTTTACTTGACAATTTAAACAATTTTCAAGTACCTATCATTGTACATGAAATAAAAACTTACAAAATAGTTGAATTTTTGTGAACAATAAACTGTGGCAACGCCCTTATAAACTGGCAACACCAAAACGAAACAGATTTGACCCTACACCACAGAAGTGGATGATTGCTAAACCAGTATCGCAAAGGGTAAAGTAGTATTTTAAATCTGTTTTTATCATTTGTTTAATGTTATTGTTTTTTTTTTATATGTTATATGTAGCTGCGTGTGACGCCTAATAAATATTTTCTTTCTTTCTTTCTTTCTTCTTTCTATTCTAGCAAGTGATCAACCATAGTAAAAAATGAATAATTTGTAATATTTACACGTAAAATATATCTTTACTTATTTATGAGTTGCAACTAAAATGTGACGCACCAAATAAATAGTATCATAATCAATATGAATCTTTACAAGGCACTATAAAAAAAACATTCAAAAGTAAATAGAATGGTCTTATAACTTAAAATATCTATCAAAAACTACACGTCAAGAATATAAAAATTGTATATATAATATATTTTTTATCTGTATCATATGAATGCTATGGTTTATCTGTTTCAAAAAACAATTCTCATAGCATAATATATTAACTGTGTTGACTGCATAGAGATATTATACTAGAGCGGGGGAAGCAGCTTAAAATGTGTCTATCGAAAACAAGAGAAAGCAAATGAGGCTAACTATCTGTCTCTTTTTTGTGTGATTACACACACACTCATCTCCCCTCTCTTATTATTTGTTGGACACACACAGGCCTGCCCGTAAATCCCCTGCTCTACATTTAACTCCTGTTTTGAGATTGTCAAAACATGATGCAATGCATCTGTTATATTATCTACATACATTTTGTCCTAGTCATAGAACAAAGTCGGATCTAACAAATACCAAACATTACAGGGCAGCCATTTCGAATTATTTTGTTAGGTTTTTTGAAATAACTTTTTACGTTCTAAATCTGTAATTATGAAAATTGATATACATTTAATGGTAATTTTTTTTTCTGTAATATACTAATAATAATTAGACAATATGGTATCCAAATAAGGAAAAAAATGTATTTCGCATTTTTGTCAAATCCGTCTTTATTCTAACTACTACGACGATATACGAGTATAGCCTCTATTTTCCATATACACCCATGTTTACCTAGTGACACCATAAAAAGATAAGCTTAAAGCCCATTAGAAAAATATTACAATTTTATACCTCCATTCCATTTTATTTATTGAAGAGAATGACGAATGTAGATGAAGCACGGCAAGTTCGTAAGGACAGATTTGGCACTCGCTGCTTTCTGCCTACTCCGTTAGGGTCCTGGCGTGACGATATGTATGTATGTATGTATGTATACCTCCATTCGCATGGCTTTTTTTTTTCTTTTTCGCGATGGCTTCTCGGTCTTGTGACCATTTTGCCAATGACAAGTATTCGCATGGCTTTCTAACTCTCCGACTTCATGGGTCGATGGTAAGATTGAGAACCGGTGCACTGGACCTGCAGTGGCTGAGGTATTCTTGTGAAGAAGTTACTTATGTTCGTTTGTATCAGATTATCCGAATGCTTCCTGCGATACTTCTTATTGACCGGCTTGCGACTGTTGTTCGTCTGACCGGCCGCCCCGTCGGAATATTTGAGCACATACTGCCCAAGGACCTTCGGTGTTGCAACTTTTGTGTTCTTCTTCAACTTCTCTGTTATCTTCAACTTTACTCTGCGCTCCCTCCAATTGATCTTCACTTTGATATTTCTGTCTCGTAACGATATGTTGCTCTCCTGTTTCCTCTTTTTCAAGGTCAAGCCGTCCGCTTTGTTCTCTGTCATATCGACATTCCCACATCCTTCTTTCAGACCATCGGTTATATTGTCATTTAATTTAGAACAATTCTCTTTATCCAATTCGATAACATCTTTTGTAACACAATCGGTGTCTATGCTTTTCGATTCCGAATTGTCGTTATACTTTCTTCGTTTAACAACTGTCGCTTCATCTTGCGTTTCGGGACCCGCAAATGTAAGTTTCATTACGGAATCGCTGGCTGTTTTGTTCACATCGATCATTTTAGTTACAGCCCTTCCCTTCAATGGACGCTGCATCTTCGCTCTCATTCTGGCGTGACCACCGCCTGTTCTTTTAGCATCGTCCGTCTCGACTTTCACTTTAGGACGTCCTCTTTTCCTATTCAAGCCGTTCGATTTCCTATTCAAATCACCGTTCAATGTACTCTGTTTGTCTCCATTAATTTTCACATCGTGGTTATCTGGTTTCACCGTCGCATGTACCGTCTCTAGTTCCTTATCTTCATCGAACACGTTCCTATCTAATTCTGGATGTTCCTGTGCTATATTAGCGACGGAATCGCAAGCTTCCTTTAAATCGGGACTCATTTGCGAGCGCTCTTCCTCTGTTTCGTGTTGATGAGTCGTTCTTCCTTCCTCATTGTCTTCGTTCGATAGCAAATCATCGCCAGCGGGAGCCACTGTTCCGTTAATATCCACGCGTTGTATGGGACTGTATTCAAGATCACCGATCACACTCGAATCTTCAACACCATCAATACCGGTCACATTGTACTGTAGTGTCAGTTTCTCCATTGATATATCTGTGAATACACCCTTATCATTATCCGGTGGTATATATTCCGTTGTGCCCTTTGTTACCCCTTCAACGTGTTCCTGTAATAAATAAATAACTGGGGACAATTCCACATATGGCTGTCTAATCCCAAATTAGGCAATTGAATGCCTGTGTTATGGTAACCGGACAGCTGATAAACATACATATATACATACAATACAATACTTATATAGATTATAGATATTTTTATTACGCCCAGACACAGAACAAACAAACAAACAAACGCTGTTTTCTGCCTACCCCGCAAGGGGCCTGGCGTGACGATATGTATGTATGTATGTACAGAACAAAAAAATGTGCTGCACACACAAATGTCTGTCCGCGGTGGGAATGGAAGCGCCGAGCTCCGGTTTTGCAGTCAGGGTCTCTAACCACTCGACCACGAGGCCCGTTATACCTGAGGTTTCTCAGTTTCCGGCGCGCACCTCTTCCTCGGCGAGCTCCACTCAATCGAGGCCTCCTTGCTCTTTGCATCAGACTTGCTCAGACTGGTGCATAGTTCCTCCAATATATCGCTGCGAATCGAACATTTAATTTAACTAGTGGTCGCCTGCTGGTCGAAAGTCGACCATAATAAAAAATAATTCTTTGACATTTCTTTGGACTTTTTGTTTGACATTGACAACTGGAATGTAAACAATGAACGTTGTATGTGTGTGTCAAATGAGTGTGTCAAATGCATGGTAGTGTGTGTAATGTTTTATT
>DWGJ01000411.1:0-31298 GCA_018246895.1 Aspitha aspitha aspitha
ATGGCGCTTCAAATTGATATGCATGAAACATCCACGAGTGGGCACTCTTTCTACAGTGTATTACTTTACTCTTTGGAGTGAATCTACTCTTTGAGTGAATCTAAAAAAGCACTTCCATTGTCAACTGTCAACTGTCAAACATTTTGATTGTGACTTGATATGTTTTTTTTTTCATTTTGCATGGAAAAAATATAAATTTAAACCTTGGATTCCTTTACTTTACATATATAATTGTTAATAGTACGTAAAATGGAAGTAAACGAACATCCATGTATTATGACAATAAATCTATCAAAACCAATAATTGATAAGTTTATCATAATAATATTTAGTATAATATACTTTATCTATCGATTGGAGATGTCCCGACTGTCCTCCACCAGGAGAACGATAAAATGAGTTTGTAATCATTATTGATTATTATGTGTTAATACCAAATTTCTAATAGTTTTATGAGATGTATGGATATATTTTTTTACGATATACGTATGATTTTTTTACTTAACGTATTCATTTCTTCTGGACACTTCTACTATAATTCTGATAGTTCTGGTACTTCTAGACACGGATCTCTAATGTTCATCAATCAAACGAAATTATCCTAAACCTACTGTTGAAGCACCACAAGCCGTGTTATCGCCGTTGCGCTTATTTGAATAATCCCACACGAGTGATTTTTAAAATCTTTAAATCTTGCATTTTATATATATGTGCTCTCCTATTTTAACAGTTTTTGGTTGGACTAGTAACTGTGTTAAACTAAAGATCAGATTACCGTCTGACAAATTAGCAAGGTAAAATTAGCATTTTAAAAGAAAAAAAAAGAAATAAAACCATCCAAACTAGATGCAAAAAAGTTTAATAAATATGCACTTGCATAGTGTAATAAGTAATACAAGATGCTTAAATTAGCAAAAATCCATTAAATCTATAACAATATCACATTGCAATATTTTCTCACTTAAGAGTACATCTTTAAGATGATGTAAAATGTCGTATTCTCGACCTCATTAAATGTTACACATTTCAGTAGCAAATCCAACCGATCCTTTTACGTAAATTTAATTATTAATGAAGTTGTTATTTTAATGATATCAGTCTGTGCTCTTCTTTATCAAAGAGTAAATAAAAAAATATGATATAATACGTTTTGATATATGCATTATATTGCACAAGCATAGTTGAAAATAATAGGCATCAAAATTGTCAGATGATTAATCTAAGCATGCCTTGCAAACAGTTAAATATATACAATGTAAGGGATGCTTACTTTTCTAACTTAAGGTTGCATTTGCCTCCACTAGTTTTATAAAAGTACATATATAAGATTTCATGCATCCATTTTACAAACATCCAAAAATTTACCTCTATGACTGTTTCTAGAGCAGATATAATAAAATTTTCATACTGCAGTGTTTCTTTCATCTGAGTTCTAATAATAATCTACTATTATATTTAGAATACAAATAAATTTCATAAGATTATAAAAAAATCAATAAAACCAAAAACGAAAATGATATTATTCAATTATAAATATTCCAACAAAAATAGAAAAGAACTGAAACAGACCAGGCCCATTCCAATAGAGGTCAAAACTGAATGACTGATTATAACATAATGTATAGTATTATTGGTTATTTGTAAGTACAAAAAACACATTATAAAAACCGTTATGCAATATTATTCTACCATACCTATTATAGAAATCCATTGCAGTTTATTATAGGAGATAGTATTTAAATTTGGGCCGATTACTAGTAGCTGATACTAGAATAATTGAAAATGTTATATAATATATAACATCATGTATGTATAAAGGAAGAAGAAAGGAGAGAAACAGATAAGAACAATGACAGTTTAGTTGAAAAAAAATGTGGTTCAGGGTCAAATCAATATGCTTATTTTTGTTACTGTTCTAGAAATGTATTATACTTTTAAGATTGTCTTCTATAATGAGGATGAATGCACATTTGTAGCACATCTGATCTGATTCTGACATCATTAACAGTATCACACAGAGCTCAAATTATGATAGGTGTATTTCAACACTATCAGTCAACCTCATTGTATGCTTATTTTGTAACAGAAAAAGAATTCAACAAATTGCTACAAATATGGACCCTAGCTAATGTAACATAAATGAGTGCAGACAGAGAAACTTTTGTTTCTAACATCTAAAACCTCTACATTTATGTTGTGCTAGAAAAACATGAGACCTTCAACTGCAAAGGAAAAGCAAGAATTGTGCTGCAAACAAATTAAACAAAAGCTAACAGAGTAAAATATGTTCATTGAATATTATAACATTAGTATCAAAATTTTAATTTTTTTTCCATATTAATGTTTTATTGTTAGCAGGCATTTCAATAGTATCTATCAATGACAAATTATTTTCCTCTGCCAATCTGACCAAGTCATTGATATCTCGAATACCCCATAGAGGATTCCTTGACCTAAGAGATGCATCAAATTGGACATTACTATCAGGACTAATGACACCATCTTTGCTATAGGGTCCATAAGTAATCATAAGAGCTTCAGGTTTTAAATAGCTTCCAGCATTCTCAAATAAACCAATGGTACACTCATAAGGACTAATATGAATCATATTAGCATTATACATGTAATCAACACTATTTTCATCAAATCCATAACAAGAAAGTTTATTACGAATATCAAGCAATATTGGTGGAAGAATATTTTTTGAAAGACAACTTTTGGCATAACATGACAAACTACCAAATAAAGTGTTATCGGCTTCGCTTGGCAAAAATTTGACTCCTGGGAAATGTGGTGCAAAGTGCGCTAGGTGCTGACCAGAACCTGATGCTACCTCCAAGAAGAGTGGACTCTCATCATCCATGGTATCAGATTCGCAAAAAACAAATCGCTTTAATACTTGTAGTATTGGATCCTTATTTCTAGTTGCAGCTGGATAAATCAGCTTATCACCTTTAATGCTAAAATAAAACAAAAAAAAAACAATTATATTCATTAAAAAAGATTGTCATTGACTGATATTATCAATTGTCAAGACAACAAAATTGACGCAATTTACCTTTCATTTTGATTAAAGACACATGAATTATCTCGTGTGTTCGACATAGGCCTGATTACCAGAACTCTAACGAATTTTTTAACTCTAAGTATTCCAAATATTGGGCTTTTGAAACCAATTTTGGGAAGTTAAAATACTAATGAACTTATTTCTCATAGATATCCAGACTTCGAGAACTTTGAACTTTGAATGTTCCGACTGGTTTATATTTTTTACTTTATAACGGGCACTATATTAAATTAATAAATATCAGGAAAGCAGTAAAGCAATTAAATTATACTTAATTATTCTCGACTTATAATAAAGCAAACACAATAATTTATTTTCTCCTAATTGACAAAACAAGCTACAACAGCAACAATGTGACAGTTATCCTCCAGTCAATCAGGAAGCTTTTTTATGACAAATGTTAACTGTCTACACGTGTTTTGCCGTCATTTATTCTTAATTTTATTACGTCCTAAATAAAGAACTGTAACAAAATGCTACTAAAATCATCAGTTTAATAACTGTAATTGGGATATTTATTAGTCTACCTGTTATGCTTTAGAAATTGTTTTTTTAATTAACTCTAGTCCCAGTAACATCCAAAATTTATAATATTTAAAGAACACTTTTTTATGCATATATTTCCTTTACATATTGTCCATTAAGTGTAAAGATGTTAAACGTATTAACATTGTGTTTTATTTATTAGGTTTACCAACAGTTATTACATTTGACACAATAAATGAAGGACTAAACTTAGAACTACATACAATAAATGCATAACCCCTACAGGTAAACACAAAAAAAGTGTTATTATTATTAGTTATTAGTACTATACAATCACGCCAGACCCTGTCGTGGTATACCTACGTGATATTTATACCCCCTGACCTCGTCTCGCCATGTGATAATACGTATACATAGTAATAAGTAATTCTTATATAGTTATACATAAACAAAATAATAGTACATAAATCATAAATGAAAGACTTCATAATTCTGTATACTATTTGTCTATGCTACCAAATTTATCTACTGTTAACTCCTTAACTCTGTTATTTACGTACAACCGTTTCAATAACAATTGTTATTCATTATTATAGTTATCACTACAATATACCTGGGAATTTAGTCTTATTTAGAAATAATTGAACCTATTATTATAAGAAATATGGCGAAAAGATCTGCTTCAATGGCTTTTGAGGAAGAAGGAAAGGAACCTAAAGTAAAAAAGGAGGGTAAAAAGCACTCTCTTGATTCTGATGAAGAAGATAGCGGGGAAGAAGAAGAAAGAAAAAACATTTTAAATGTAGATGACATTGAAGGAGAAGAGGACGGGGTGGGAGGAATGGAAGGTGAAGTAAGTGTACTAACATAACCTAAAACTTAGGGAACCTTCTGTTTTATTTCATTTTTTTTGGCACCATCATTTCTCTACAGATTAAAATATATAAATATATATGTATATATAAGTATATACCTTTTGGCTAAATTATGATTTAAATATTTAAAAACAATTACAAAAATCGACACAACTCGGGCGACATTTTCAATGGAGGATGTGTTAATATCTTAAAATGGGTAATACATGAAAGTGTCTGATTGATACAAAGGCTGTTTTACATACTAAGCTAAAACCTTATATAAACTATGTATTTTTATAATCTCGAAAGTGATTGTTTAAAACTCTAATGTTATTCGATTTTAAACATCATAGGTATAAATGTATACTATTAACTCAACATACTGCCAATTTCAAATGTATCACCTACACAAGAGACTATTTACACTATTTATTTTTTGAGCATTTAATAGCACTGTCTTCGTGATTATGTTGGTAATGTGTTACAAAAATATTTTCCTCTCTAATAGATCACCATTACTCCATTCAACATGAAGGAAGAATTAGAAGAAGGGCATTTTGATGCACAAGGTCATTATCATTGGAAAAAGGAGAAAGAAGTTAGAGATGGTTGGTTAGATAATATTGACTGGGTGAAAGTTAAGGGCAGGCCTGAGGACAAGTATAAAGTACACAAGGATGATGATACTAAAGGACCATTTGATGAATCAAGCAGTGAGGAAGAGGAAGGTGAAAAGTTCAATTTGACTGCAAACTACAAAGAAATATTGAATCATATGAGACCCAAAGAAACTATTGCTAAAGCATTGCAAAGACTTGGTATATATGAACATCTTTTCTAAACTCTAGCCAAATAATTATACATGCCAAAATGTTTCTATATGCTTACTAGTGGACCTGACGACACATTGCTGTGGTTATACATGTCAAATATTGTGCATTCAGAAATTTATATTATGTGAAAACTTATTGACAATTGACACTTATTATTTATTTATTTTATAAAAACTATCCTATCTTTTAAGTTGGATCAAACAATAGATATGTACAAAATTACATTGAAATTGGTTCAGTGGTTTTGGAGATTATCGCAAATGAACATTGTGACACAGGATTTTTATAAATATAAAGGATTTACAATTATTAAATATAATAGTGTTATGAAGTTTTAACCTTGAAGTAACACTACACTACAAAAGTCTGATAAATTTCCTAATTTTTTTACATTTCGCCTAATTGATTTAAATAACTTTTGCAGTATTATATTATATAATAAAAAAATATTTATGTCTTACAATTACAGGAGCTAATTCAAAAGTATCTAGTGCTGAGCGCTGGAAAAGGAAAAAAGCTGGTATAGTGGCTGAAGGAAGCAAAGAAGTTACCAGAGTTACAGAGCTGGCCAATCAAATTTTAACTAAAACTGGCAACATGGATATATATCAGGAGAGCTATGAGAAAATATCAGCTTTAGTAGTCAAAAATGAGAATAAGAAAGACGATGCTGAGTTGGACATGTATGCAGATGATTTTGACCAAAAAGAGAAACAAAATATGGGCAATAAAGGTCAGAATTGTTCTCAAGACTCTGATACTGACGATACTCCAAAAGAAATCCAATGGGAATTTAAGAGGACTCAAGACAATAATGCGGAAATATCTGGTCCTCACTCTACTGAAGAAATGCACAAATGGTCACAAGATGGTCACTTCAAAACTGGTGTGTGGGTGAGGAAACATGGTGACGACACTCAATTCTACAGTTCAAACAGGATGGATTTTGAACTTTACATGTAGTGCATAAATAGAATTATTTGTTTATGAAAAAAAACTAACAATGTGACATATCTATGCTATGGAATATGATAAATTTGGATAAATCTTGAATGGTACTTGAATGCATAATGCATTAGGTTTACATTTTGTAATTCTCAGTGGTTGTACAATGAAAACTAATTTTCAGCTTATCACATAAATAAAACAAAATAAATGTTATGATGCTTTAACTTTCACATGTCCATTATATATAATTAAACAATAAATGCAGTATTAAACATCTTTCTTCCCATTTTTAACAACATACATAGCTAAGTGAAACATGTCTACATCGGTCAATATTTTTGAAGCCTGGTGTATGAAAAAAATAAAAACTGTTATTACTTGAACAATAACATATTGAGATATTGAAGTGCCAATTTCAAGCCAACTGCCTGTATTCTTTACATAGTATAAAAGCTTGATACCCATTATGTTTGAATAAATTAATACTATAATATTCAAATATCCAGTTGGGGCCTGTAATCAGAAAAAGTACTTTTATAGTAAACAGATATAACAACTAGTGACATTTACAGTATATTATATTTACAGTGTATTGCAGGCTACAATTTTACAAGCATAACAAACAAGTTACTTACACTACTTTGAAATACTTACCTTAGTTAAATGTTGAATAGTTCTAAAACTACAACCAACACTCAGAAAAGGGCACAATGTTTTCATTAAGATAAGTCCAGTTATGATGTACGGCTGGAATGATGTCGTGAAACAAATTACCCATCTTACTTCAAACGAGTTCAGTGAAGCTATGTTACCAGTCCCAAAATAAGCCAAAATGATATACAAAGTCTGATGCGATATTTAAAGAAATTATAAGTTATAAATAAATATATAACACATATATGTTGCAAGAACATAAATTTTACACTAGCTTCCAAATCAAATATAAATTAGGTATTTAGCACTAATATCGTATTGAAGTGAGAGCCACTACCAGCAGGCTAGTGTAACTCATTGCCAATTGTTAAAAGAAAAACACCATAGGTACCTATATTAATACAAGTGTTGAGTTACTTGAAACGAATTTTATTAAGGATACAAATATAAAAGCTCTCCTAAAATCATGACTGCTTATATTTCTCTCAAACTGCACCAAGTTACTCTTAGGGACGATGGTACCGTCATCAAACGAAGACTCTAATATCTGAAACAATTGAACTTAAGATTGTAGTTTTAGTATAATACTCAAATATAAAATAAAAAACTTTTCTTCCTAAAATTTTAACTTACCATAGTCTGTAACGAAGATGAATAAAATAATACTAACTCATATAATAAGGTACTTAATTATAATTTAATGCACTGCAGGGAAAAGGAAAGTGAATTCAAAGAAGTGAATAACAATTCTATAGACACAACAATGACTAATTCATTAAAGCAATAAGTAACTAACCTTACAATTTCGTAAATTGACCAGTTTACATTCAATAAAAATCCAGCAAGAGACATTGAGTATTAATGTAACCATGAACAGTCCTTCGTGTGAAACAGACAATAATAAATAAAATGTAATTATTGAAGAATTGATTCCCACTATGCGGCTAATCAGTCTTTTTGTATACACAAGTGGTAGAAATGCCTGTACAGCTGTAATGTAAAAAAAATTTCGTTATTTTAATTACAATCTAACGTAGTAGTACTAACGCTAACGTAACAGTACACACTAGCAGTAATTTGATAGGGTAGCTACTAACACTCACTAACTGCACTTAAACTAACAGCCCCTACATATCTATTAGAGGTCGTTAGCAGATGTCCATGGGCGGCAGCGGTGACTGCTGCCTGCTCATTTGCTACTCTCTTCAAATAAAAAAAGTCTCTTAGGTCGAATTTTGATTATTACTACATTAGAAATAATTTTGTAACAATGGTGAGAAAGTTGAGCCCAGAAAGAAAATGAACATCTACTCACCTGAAATGATCCAGCAAACACTTTGAAGACTTTGTGATGCCTGTGACCCGCTTTCAAATTTCTTTGATTGTATGTAAATTATTAATAGAGACACTAACAATAATGCAACATGAACAGTACTCATAAAGGTATCTCTTTTGTTTTCTTTGTACCTGTGGTAAGGCACTAATACATACTGTATATATATGCTAAATACTACCCAAATTAAACCAGCTAATAATCTGTAAAAATTATTGTACTTTCAATTCAATGTACAATTACTACCTTATACATTTATCTACTATATTTTATTAATAGACATGTGTTATTAACAGGAACATTTAAGTAACGTAAGTATTTCTACTGGTCTGGGTCTGGGGTTCTGACTCTTTATTTTATAAGACTATAAATCTCTTTACTTCAGTTCATTAACATAGTAATATAGTGTTATTACATATACATATATTGTATAAGTACAAGAGATTTTTGATTCCCCTTCCTGATCTAATACTTTACTTTTTGCATATCTTCAGAAATAATCTTAAATATCACATAGTCATATAGTTTAAAAACATTAAATATCTAACTTACACTAATTCTATAAAAACATTTTTTCCTACCACAGGGATAAATGAAAAACCACTAAGTAGCAGGCAGCCCGTTGGCCACGCCACCAATACTGCACTGCTTAAGTATCTTCTGTATGATGATAACAGAGGCCATAAGCTAATGCCTATGAGGGGTATACTCAACATCCATCGGTATGAAAATGATAGAGCCTGAAAATAAAAAAAAAACAGTTGTGCCATGATAAATTGTCATTTCTTGTTCAATTTATACAAAACTACTATAGATAAACTAGTATAGATCCATCTATATGATAAGCATCAAATAATTACAAGTATATATGAAACAAAAGTATGTATGAATATAGTTTTTACTTCTGACATTAAAAATAAAAGAATATTACTTAAAGTAAGGAACCTACCATTGCTATTGAACCCAAAGTATAACACATAATTTGTACGCTCAGTAAAAACACACTTCTTTTATTATGTAAACGCCTTGTAGTTAGAACCCATAAATCAATAGGATGTAATACATGGAACCATAACATGACTGGCATCAGGAAATAAATGTAATACTGAGTTGGCAAATTTTGTACTGAAACAATACATACACACAATAAATAACTTAGGATAATATAAAAAAAGAATGATATAAGTACATTGGTATAAATAAAGAAAAAACATATACTTACCATAAATTAAGCCAGCAATTACAAAACTTACACAGAAAAATGCCACTTTTATAAAAGTATTCAACATCACAAAGGGCTCACTTAACGTTATCTTTTTAGAGGAAATGTCAGTTTGAAGTGAATTTTTTTGATCCAATAAAATCCTTAATAAATACAAGATCCATCCAACAAATGAAAATGTTATTGTCACAAGTAAAGGTGTTTGATAGTAATTATGGTAATAATTCAAACCAGATAAACTCAATTCCATTATTTCCTTGCTTAATTCAATCAGCTGTTCATAGTCTCCAGTTTTCGCTAACAATTCAGTAAATGTGACAATATCTTCAATTTTAGTTCTTGTGAATTTTTCAAATGGCTGATATAGTATGGGTATTACATTGGCTTCAATTTCAAGCATCTTCTTATTGTATTGTGACAGAAGTTGCCTACTATTGCTGTAAATAGCTTTAGCTTCATTAGGCTGGGACATGTTCAAAATATCAGTTTTCAACCGTCCCTAAAAAATAGAAGTTATAACTTAACTATTGATAGTGCTCTCAATAAAGTTCATTATTCCTAGTCTTTTCAATAAATTATAATTGTCATTATTTCTAGTACTTTGTCAAGCTATTTTAATGACAATTTGAAATACTTTTTCGCACATGTATATTCTAACACCTCAGACTCGAACAAAACAAAGCTTATACATTACTTTGGAAAATAACTATGCAATAACTAGACTGCAACATCTACATCCAGTCCTTGGAGAAAGGGCTCTCCTATTTAGAAATAACACAAAATTTACTTTAAAAAAAGTGTACATACAATGGAATTTACTGGTACAGGAATCGAAAGAAATGTTGACATGATTGGAGCTAAATCAGCTTGTTCTATATTATATTTATGTTCCAAGGACATGTTAAGTGATTCAGGATCTTGTATGACAGCAAAACTGTGCACTTGTTTAACACCAGCTCCCCATACTACATATGGTGTTTGTGTCTCATGGTCATCACCTGTACCATGAGAACCTGCAAAGGGCACTTCTATATTACTGCATACTAAACCTTTTAGATGTTTCTTTATTGTTTGTTACTTCTGCATTTGACTACCCTCTCACCTGATGGAACTTAAGTTGCAGTCTAGGAAAGTGCCTAATCACTTTTCACTGTTATGTATATAATTGTAACAATATTTTATAATCTATACCTGTATATTTATATCTTATCTTGCATACCTATATTTTTTATGATATTCTATTTTGAAATTTATTCAAGTTACTTCATGTGATTTGACCAATTTATGTGCAGTCAGGCAAAAAAGTCACCAATGGGGCAAAATATATAAGGTTGATATGACATTATGCTATCTGTACCTCATGTAATATTTTATGTAAAATACTCAATGACCATTTTCCTATAAAAATTCAAATGTTCAAATTGAATCAACCTCAAATGAATAGACAATTAATTTACCCCAATCGGTCATGCCGTGATCAGAAGTAACAAGAAATGTGGTTTTTCCATCATCATTGTAAAAGTCTCTGATTAATTTTTCAATTTCCCGTATGTTTTCATCAACAAACCTTACAGTTGTCAAAAAGTTTCTGAAACAAAAACATAACATATTACTCTATCAATAGCATAAACTTTTTTCATCATACACTTTTAATTTAAAACACTAAATAGTTATCACATATTTTAGAACTTACTGTGTTTTTGGTTTATGTGTATGTCCAGAAGTGTCAGTGCCCAATAGGTGAAGAAAGAACATAACCTTTCTGGAGTGTAGTCTTTGATACACCATCTTATTATACTTTGCATCCTTAAAAAACATTCTCACTTTGTCAAAAACCCATCCATCTAAGAGAGTTGTGTTTTTATCAGCACTGAAGGATTGATCATATGGGTCTAGTTTGTCAACAAAGATGTGGTCACCAATTGGACCTTTTGTAAATATTTCTAAAATGTCATATGTACCCCAACACCATGCATAAGAGGTTTGATTCAAAACTGAATCAAAGTCTACAGGGTTCTCTTTCCAGCCCTTGGCTACTGCTGAAGGGTCTTCATAGAACCCAGCAAGTATTGCAACATGCCCTGGCCGAGACTCTGTTGGTACTCTAGTGCTAGATATCCCCCACCTTCCATGGGAGTTTGCCACAGATCTAATGTTGGGTGAAACAAAAAATCAAAATTAATTTTAATAAATACTCAAACATCATTTACAAGGGTTGTTTAAATATAAAACTAGTGCCATGTTGAATGTAGGCACTATAATAAATGAACACTTGATTGAAAAACATCATGTTTGAGGTAGACTTCTAACTTGAGACAAAATTCATTAAACATAATTATTTTAAATTTAGAAACTTATTTCCTCCTTATAATTAAGAAAAAATACATTTGAAGCAGCATGCACTATCAATAAGGCATTTCTCTTCCAAAATTGAACCAAGTCATTTTGATAGAATTTTAGACATTGGAAAATAAGTTGTGTATAGTGTACTATAGGTGTACCTAACTAATGTCATATATGTATTACTTACTATCAAATTGCAGAATTATTTGAACATCAGCTTAAATTTATATTAAAAATTAATAAAAATTTGAATAAGAAAAGACTGCTTCATGTAATATTAAACATATTTTTTTAATTGCCAATAGAAGAAAATCTTAAATTAATGATGTTAAAAATGCTTATATGAACACTGGGTGGTTGTCAAATAAATGAAGATTTTGGTAAAAAATTTCAAAGGCATGGTCTTCGTCATAGATGGGAAAAGTCTGATGTATTGCAATGATAAGGCAAATGCTCCTAAGTTATGTTAATAATTTACAATTGTTATCCTGCTTATTCAACTAGTCCGTCTGGTTTATTATGTAAAAATTATAAACGTTTGAAATATTCAAATAATGTTGAGTTTGTAAATGGATGTACATGTACTTAATTCTAGTAATACATACTGAAGCAAACCTGAGATATGGCATGGTTGTGTAATTAGAAAACGATTCTGCTCTAAGACCATCAACAACTAAAAGAACCAGTCTGTCAGCGAGAGCTTCATGTACAGGTTGATAGGGAATTACATTTTTTACTATCGGTGATTTAAAGTAGATGTCGAAAATAGAAAATAAAAAAGTAATATGTATAAATATGCCAATTAGGAACATTATGTTTGAAATTTTACAATAAATAGATATTTAATACTGAGTTATATTTCACTTTGGCACTGTTTGATTACAAGAATAAAACAGATAGGTGTTGTTGTTTTTCCTTTGAAGTAAAAAAGGGTATATTATATTACTCTTCATTTATAATAAGCGTAATTGTACACTGCGTACTTATGCAATTCCAATAATTTCGGACACAAACAAACAAATTCAACATAGGAAACTTTATTTCACAATTTTGACAGTCTTGACAATTTGTAAGCAAACATTACCATTGTCAATAACGACAACAATGACAACCTTGACAATTTTTTCATAAGCAATGGAATGACCAATTTTAAAACGATTGCATTCGTAGATAAACCATCCGAACAAAACATATTATTATTACATAACAGTAAATCCTTAAATGACACATTTTTGTATACAGACGTTTGTTTTTGGGTCTATAAAAATACTGTTACTCGTTCACGTGTATACAGTATAGGTAACGCGACATTTTCGGTCCTCAAAAATATTAGTAATGCGCCCTGTAATCAGTTTCGAATGCAACAGGTACATACTGTACTATATTATCAGTCTTTAAATGATCCTATTACTAATTTAAAATCTGAACAAATACCATCAGAAGCAGTCCAGTGATATCTAGTGGTTTAAATTTCAACTTTCCACTCAGGGGGTCAGGTTCAAATCCGGACACGCATTTTTTTACACAATTACATGCCCTTTTAATAATAACTTTGATTTTCATACCATCACGCCAGATCCAACCAATTACCTAGCAAATCGCTATACTAATAAACTTGACGTGCTTCATCTACAACTAGCTACCTACCCACGTCAACCATCATCGAACCTATTTGATCCACCAGGGATGAGTTAGGATGTGTAGCGAGGAATGTGTTTCTTAAGAACCAATCACCTTTTATCACCACACGTAGGTATTGTCTGCATTGTCATGCTTTCATCATTCATTCTTTCCTCAAGCGCTTTTAAGATTAAGTATAATATATATAATTTACAACAAAAGTAAAAGAAAACATTATAATGAGGAGATCTTATATAATGTTAACAGGCCGCGACGAATATTAAGATACACTTCGCCGGTTACAGGCTATTCCAATTTTGAAAAAATATCCATGTCCAACAAAGCAACAGCAACAAGGGGTCGAACATGATTATGGTGAATATGAACTATGATGGTAAGTGGCCGACATTGTTATAAACAATACTCTATTTTTAAATTATGGAACATAACATAATTATAATTAAAATGAATTTTTACAGAGAAACACCATAATTTTAAGTTTTTTATATTCTGAATCTTTAGAAACGACTACTATAGGAGAACTGAAAATGAGATATTATATTTATGATCCGTTGTGGAATAGCAGAACTATCAGACGTGCGGTTATATTATAATGTGTCTGGATTCATGCCTGAAGTCAATAAATCAAACAATTCTGTTTCTTGCGCTTCTTTCACTTTCTCCAATACAACATCACAAGAAAACCTTTCTTGATATGATTCGTCTAGATTATCGAGAGTAAGTCCCAAAGTAGAATACATACGACGAACTTGGCCGGCGCTCATCCATCCACGGTTTCCTGGATCAAAACTCTTTATCACTGCTTCTAAATGCCTACAAACAGTCATAAAATACCTATACTTTATTGACAATGGGTTTCAAATTAATTTTTTTAAGATGATTAAACGACAAAAAGTACCGTTGCTCATACAAAACTGGAGCTGCCCCATGACCAGCGCGAAATAACATACACTCATCGAGGAGGTTTTCTATAAAAGTTACTGGTTTATCAGAGACTTCAGCTAAGATTTTTGTAAAAAGGAATCTGATTAATTCGGGTATACGGCGTTTTAGCAAATAGTTTTCCGTCCTAGCTACCGTTGTTAAAATTAATTGTTTTCGTTCTGATATTTCAACCTTATCTGATAAAATATTCTCTGACGAACAAGTACAAACACGTCCTAATTCATATTTTTGCCATAATTCCGTGGTTTCTTCGTCCATTTTTGTATAACCGTAGCATAGAAGAGAAATTATATTTTCCTTCTTGTGTCTGTAATATCAAGAAATATTAATTTTAAATTTAGAAGCTTTGAATGATTATGGCTATGAATGAAAATCAATTAAAGTAAACAGTGATGTTGACATTATTAATTAAGGTTGCATATATTTAATGTATAACAATAAATTATAGGACTTCAAGTACCTTTAATTTACATAATATAATGAAGTATTACATACGTACCAAACGGAAAGAGCCTATACTATATGTTATTATATATTACCTCTTATCTATGGGTAAGAGTAAGACTGCCAGTGTTCTCAGTATTAGGATCATTATAATTTTGAAATGACTGTAGTAAAAGTACAGTTTATAACCAAATAACATTGGGGTCGTCTTTAATATTACTGTTCTTTTAATAGACTAATTAACAAATACAATATAATAGTTAATAGGTCTTTGGCATAACAGAGAGTGTACATCTGCTTTTGCTAACATTCTTCGATATTATAACCGCTGCAACTGCCATTTGTGTTTTGAACTTTTGAAAATATTAGGATTAGTAAAACAGATGACTGAATGTGTTTTTAAATACATTGAAGTTATTATTACGTTGTTAGAAAAAATATTTATAACATCATAACTATGGTATAAGCATTGTGGTTATTAAACATATTATTTTGTGACCATGGGTAAAGAAGCAGAAGAAACGATGATAGGGAAAATTGACGATTGTAAGTCATTAACTCTTATTTTATTTTGGTTCGATTAATTTTTGTTTGTCTGACGTTATTAAATATTGCAGTTACATAAATTAATGTTGATATTTGTAGGCGATACAGAAGTTCGCAAAACAGCACAAGAAATGGATGTAATTCGCTTAAGAACAATTGCATACGAATATTTATGCAGATTAGAGGAAGCCAAGACTTGGATGGAAGCATGTATCAAGGAAAAATTGCCGCATGCTGTTGATTTTGAGGAAAGTTTACGTAACGGCGTATATCTAGCAAAATTGGGACATTTTATTGCTCCTGAATCACTAGCTTTGAATAAGATTTATGATATTGACCAGAGACGCTATAAGGTATCTTTTATATTTCAATTTTAATTTACTGAAAATAACATATTCTGCAACGAGCTAAAGGAACTTCGTTGTGTTATTTCTATAATTGTCATTACAGATTGTAGGACTGCAGTTTAAACACACAGATAATATTAACAAATTTCTACAAATACTAAAGAAAACAGAACTACCTGAGGTAAGTTGTACTACTGTTTATTATGGTATAGAACGATGCTTTTAGTGTCAATAATCCTTCCATATTTTTTCTTAATTGTTCATTACTATGAGGAAAGAAAGTAGTCCTAGAAAGGTAGAAATAATTTTAAGTAAAGGGCATTAATAAATGTAAGTAAAGCAGCACAACGCCAGCTAAAAAATATGCTTTTTGACTGATATCCCAGATACATTTGATGTCATAAAAACCGAGAACATGGCACATGCTATGGCCTTCTCTTTTTCTAAATATGTTGCTAGAAACAAAGTCCTTAGACCCATCTCTACTGTAAACTAAAAAGGGAAGGTGCCTTGCATCTGTGCATTAGTTTATAAATGTGACCAACTTAAACAATGAATAAGAAACGGAATAGATGCCTTGTGTTCATTTTATAAATTCGTGATTCAGGATCTTAATTGGGGTTAATTCCAATTGAATTAAAAGTTAAAAGTATAAAATAAAACATCAAGCTGTCTATTGTTTTGTTATAGTTGTGTCAATATATAGAAATACAATCAATTGCTTTACAGACTTTTCAACCAGAAACAACAGATATTTATGACAAGAAGAACATGCCCAGAGTTATTTATTGTCTTCATGCTTTAAGCTCTCATCTGTTTAAATTGGGTAAAGGACCCTTAATCCATGATGTATTTGGTAAGGCTGTTTTTACAGGTATGTTTACTTTTACAACAACTACACAGGTTTACTGTTATGAATGTTATTAATGTGTTGCAATTATTTAATAATTAATTCATTTTCTAGATGAACAATTGGATTTAGTCACCAAAGATTTACAAAATTGTGAGCATCCTCTCCCAATGTTCCAAAAAATTGGAGGTATACTATCAAAGAAAATTACGAACAATGAAGTGAATGCATATGCTGCTATTCAAGAACTTAATAATCTTCTGGACACTGATCACTCTATAACTTCTGCAATTTTAAATCCTACTTTGAAGTTGAAATATATTCAAAATCATTTAATTGATGAATACAAAAAAGTGCTTAAAGCAGCCAAATATGAGAAAATACGAGTAGCTCACAACCATTCCCTTAATGATAGTTATGTACCAGACGAGTTTGATGAAGTGTTGACTCTTGTAGAAATTCAGGGTCATATTACGGCAACAAACTATAAATTTCTGTGGAAATCCTTATGCTCTGCATGTAGAAATAATGATGTTAACAGTATGCATAAAATATTTACTGAAGAATGGGTAAAGGTGAAAAACTACAATGTGGATAATATAGATTTTTATTGTGACATTGTAAAAGATATTATAGAGACAAATAAAGATATTGATGTGGAAAGTATTACAAACTGGCATAAGATATTTCAAAACATTATAAATGATGGGAACAAGAACTCATTTGGTCACAGGGATCACAAGATTGCAATTGCAAACATTAATAGAGTGTTGGATGATGGAGACCCTGAGGATTTATATGATGCATTGATTAACCCAAAATTGCATTTTAGTTTTAAGATTGACAAATTTGCAATACCTCTTATTTTTGAGGAGATGAAACTTGAAAAATTAGAACTAGAAAGATCTCTCAATGAAAATGAAATTGCAGCATCTGTTACTTATCTAACTGCTGTTGCATCCATATCACAGGCTGTACAAAGAGGTAATGAAGGGGCTGTTTGGAATGCCCTCAATTCAAAACAATTGCATTTGGACACGCTACGCCCTCACTGCCGACGACGATATCTAACGGCCTTAGTGACTGCCCTAGATGTGAAATTTAGAGAACAATGTGAATGTCCACTGCTGACATTAGAAGACATCCGCGACACAATCGACATGGTTAATATGAAAGATAATGATGATGAGAACTGTAAGTATATTTATGGTTATGTATGGGTACACTAACAAATGAGGCATTCATGGGCGTTGGCAGCACCAAGCGAGGGGGTACAATTGCACTTAAAAATAATCGTGGCGGCGCCCATGTAGGCATTACAGAGTACTTTTAGCAGTAGCAAGCAAAGATTTCATTGCAACTTAATTCTAAGGTAACTTTCAACTATGTGGCATATTCAGCTTTAACAAATATTTATCATTATATTTCCATTTGTATTTACACCTCATTAGTCAATACTGATGACATTCACATTGGATTATTTACAGTGGTAATGGTAATTGACAGTATAAACAAAGCAGTATCTACAGAAGATGTGGATGCTTTAATACTATTACTAAAGAGTCCTCATTTGAAACTGTCTTCATCCCTACATAAGGAAGAATATCATTTGTACATGAGAATTTTAAAAAAGAAATTGTTGAATAAGGAATCACAGAATCTTTGGCTTGATGACATTGTTCAGACTGTTGTTGAAATTAATGATGAGTCTGCAAAGGCTAAGGAACTGACTGATGCATTAGTCCAATTGAACTTAGCAGTGTTAAAAAACAATGTTAGAGACTTTTGGAATGCACTTTCTTGCCCCCTACTAAGTGACTCACAATTTTTAGAAACATCTTGTAAGGATGTCTATTTTCAAATGTTCTCTAAGGCCTTAAAGAAGAAGGGACAGAACATTTGTTCTTGGATAGTATGTCACACTGAGGCAGGGAACACAATTTACATAGATGTTGAATCATACACTTATAGTTGGACTACTCCAAAAGGATTTGTTCCTTATGCTCGTTATTTGACAAAAAAAGATGTGAGGTTATTAATTGAGAAAACTAACAAACGCCATGTTAATGCCTATAAACAGTCACTTCTGGAAATTTGTATAACAAAATTTCAAGGTTACTGCAGGGGCTACTTGTTAAGGCAAACAATACAAAGGGAAAGATATGTAAGGGCAAATGTACATTATATAATTTACATTCAGTCATGGTGGAGGCGAATTTTGGTACAGAGGAAATTTGGAACTCTTATAAAAATGAAGGCCATTGAAGCCAAGTTGAAAAGAGAAAGAAAGCTAAATCCATTAGCTTGGTATAAAGTTCAGGTAACGTGATTATAATTTAAGCGCAACTATTGCTACTTATTACTACATTTATAGTTATGTCAAAATTTAGTCTTGAAATTTGAAACATAAATTTTGTAAATCTTTTTGTTTTTAGGAGCAGAAAATTATAAAAATACAAGCTCTTTGGAGAGGACGAAGAGCGCGGCAAGCGTTTACTTCATTATTTTACTCTCCAAACCCCCCGTTGACGGTAGTTAAAAAATTCATTCCAATATTAGACTTTGCCACAGAAGATTATGACAGGGAAATAGAATTGCAAACTTTAAAATCGAAAGTAGTGCAATCCATTAGGAGAAACCAAGAGCTCTCTAAGCAGATAGATGACATGGATTTGAAAATTGGCCTGTTAGTACAAAATCGTATAGCGCTACAAGAAGTAGCTGCTCACGGTTTGAAATTAAACAACTTAGTCAAACATAATTCCATGACAAAACTTGTTTTTCATAACCGCAATGAAAATAAATCGTTACTAACGATTTCGACAGCAGTTAAAGGCTTGAAATCCCTTACCAAAGAGAGTAAAAGACTTCTGGATGGTTATCAACATCTGTTTTATGAACTTCAAACGAATCCCACATACCTATCTAAACTTCTATTTTGCATCCCTCAAAATAAGACAAACTTTTTCTTACAAAATGTTGTTTTAAGTCTTTACAATTTCGGTGCGTATGCCAGAGATGAGTATTTATTGCTAAAATTATTTCGATTCACTCTGGAAGAAGAAATTAGTTGTAAAGTTTCGAAACCTTTCGATATTATTGCATCCACACCTTTGGTACTAAAAATGGCTGTTAGTCTATCGAGACAATTGTCTGGTTTAAATAGCCTGCAAACTATTATCGGACCACTTGTCGAAAACATATTAAAAGACAAGGATTTAAATATTGAAACAGGTCCTGTAGAAATTTATAAAGCTTGGAGGAATGAAACCGAAATGAAAACTGGACAAATTTCGTAAGTTTGTATAAGTATCTGTAATTGTATATACCCATGTTAGGAAATTTCTGCTCAGAAATAGTAAGAGGTAGACTTTTTGGAATACAGTACAAATGGTAGTTGGATACAATGAAATGCAAAATTTTTTTTTCGTCATTTAGGAAATTACCATACAATGTAACTCAAGAAGAAGCCCTTAACTATCCGGAAGTGATGTCGAGACTTAAACTAGCGTTAACACAATTGAAGACAGTAGTTACCATGTTTTTGGACAAGATTACCAATTGCACAGAACTTCTACCATTTTGCATAACCTACATGGCTCGAGTTTTACATAGATCTCTATCAACGAAATTTCCTCATACGCCAGAGAAAGACATCTTAAAGGTAACACTTTATTGTTGAAAAAATATATTCAGTAAGTAAGTATAAAAGAATATTCAGAAATAAGATAGTTTTAATGATATTTTTGTTAGGAAACTAATTTCTGACATCTCTGTAATTCTAGGTAATAGGGAATTTGGTATACTACCAATTCTTAAATGCAGCTATTGTTGCTCCCGACGCTTTTCACATCATCAACATGCCGAATGGCTCCGGACTTACTACAGATCAAAGGAAAAATCTGGCGTCCGTTGCGAAAATTTTGCATTTTGCTGCAGCCAAGAAAGGCGTAAGTAAAAGAAAAATTTTAAAATATTGTTGTGAGATTGAGTTTGCTATTGGTAAAGGTACATTTTATATGCATTTTGTTCCTTTTGTTCCAGATTGTAGAATTGATCATATGCTATTTACAACCTATATCAAATGCGACCATTTCATGATATGGTCAATAGACTTGTTAGCCACATCGTGATATGGTCTGCTCAGATCAATGATTATACAGCATTTTATGTTTATTATTCTAGTTTGGTGAGGAGTCTAGCCATCTCCGATGTTTAAACCCTTTCATAGTGGAATGCCATGAAAAGATGAAGGAGTTATTCGGCCGATGCTGCCGTGGGCCCACGCTCGAGGAGTACTTCGCTGTAGACGAGTATACAGAAGCGACACTATTACATCACCCACACATTTATATTACTGTTCAGGTAATTGCATTCTAAATCGACATCAATTTTTCTATTAACACTGGATACATTTTTTTACTGTGACATTGACGCGTTTTAGGCAAATGTTCTAATTGTTATCTGGTTTAAAAAGACATTGTTCTTCACCCTTATGTAAATATGAGTACGAGTCAGTGCCCCCATTTTCTGAACGTAATAGTATGCCTATCGTTTATTTTCAGGAAATAGTAGACACCCACGCTTTACTAATTGAATATCAAGATATCATAGCACCCGATATCAACGACCGTCTCAACGAATTGCTAGATGATTTGGGCGAGATACCGAGCGTCGCTAAGCTGGCCTCCCGCGATCTGGATATGGTAAGCCGCTTATAAAAATACGCAGCTTTTCAATTGTACTCCGATTTATCGAAAATCCATACGATTATTGCAAAGGGAGCTATTCATAGAAGCAGCTGGGTTGAACAGATGGCGTGTATATTACATTCAGTAATTCTATATAAATATAATAAGTTTTACCTACTTAGTTTTTTAAACTAAGATTAATGTGTATGTTTTATTAGTAAATAAAAATTGTAATACTATTTTCTCGTAGCAAGTGGGTGATACAGAAGAAAATGCAAGATTGGAGGTTTGTCTAGCGCTCGTAAATAAATTCCAAGCACCTTCAGATGACATGACAGATTTGAATAAACTCTTCATAAAAACGAAAGAGCTTTGTGTTGCAATTGTACCGTATTTAAATGGTAAGTTTTTTAAATACTTACTTCAGTTATGGATTAATATTTATCAGTAGTTTTTTTTTTATTTGTATACAAACTGAGATGGACTTTACTACGAAATCATGAACCCTTTGAATATTCGCAGGCGAACATCTTCTGGAAGCTTTGGTGATCGGTACAACCAAAGAACAACAAGAACAGTACAGTGAACAGGTCCGGAGACGGATATACTCGGGCCAAGCGCGCCCCGACGATGCCATGTCGTTGCGGGAACATCTTGCAAAACTGCGGCGCAACTTGCAAATGCTTGAAGATGAAGGCTACGTCACCCGCGAAGACGGATATCAGGCACTTATCACATCCATTGCGTTAGATTTATGTAACAAAGGGAAGTACCGACAGGCGCAAAAAAGGGCGTTGACGACACTTACGCGTACCAAGCAAAGCTTGCAAGAAAAAACTAAGTACTACGAGGAGAAGTGCAAGTCATATGATGAATACATCAAGTCGTGTTTAGCGAATCTCCACACAGGGAAAAAGTACGTCTAACGTCTATTTTAGAATCATTTTGATAAAACAAATGTTACAGTCTTTAATGTCATATTAGAATATCACAGTGGCTTCACATCAGTAAAATTTTGTAAAACGCTCAAGAAAACGTTATTTTAGGAATCAAAAGAAAGTTAAATCGTAATCATTTTAATTACAGGAGTGTTCACGCATGCTTACGAAGATCAGGAAAAGACGTGCAAAAGCTAAAATCGAAACTCACAGTCAAGTATTCCGGGTCAAAACTCATGGAAAGGGGTGTATTGTTAGAAATAGATGGACTGACGCCGTCACAGTTTAAAAATGTACAATTCGAAATAGCTCCTACTGATCACAACGGTGTTTTTACTGTTAAAGGTAAGTTTATGGGAGTCGAGATGGAGAAAATCGAAATAGACATACAGGATTTATTACAAAAGCAATATGAAGGTTGCTCAATAATGGACATGTTTGGCAAAGCGAAAATCAACGTGAACTTGCTTATTTTCTTGCTCAATAGCAAATTTTATGGTAAATCATAGAGTACAAATATCACAACTACGACAATAAACTCTTAGTAAGAGGAATCACCAAATAATTTGATTATATCAAGTATTATATACCAAATTTATTTTAGAAAGTTAAAATCACCCATGAACATAAATAATCAATTAATTATGCAATTGAATGTTTTACTATTTAATTTAAGTGCTTCAAAAGTAGAATAAGGTGTATTTATAATAAGAAAAGTTTCAAGTAAACTGTTATCGAATTGACAAAATGCTATTATTATGCACCTGGTGGCGGCCTTAGGGTTGACGAGCAGGAGAACCGCCCGGGACTCGCTATTACTTTGGCCTCATGCAATAAAAACTCGATTACAAAAAAGTCAATATTTAAAACCTTATTTTTTCCTTCTTGGTATTATTAGTTAAAATGTAATATCAACGATATTGAAGTACAGTGAGGCAATAAACAATTGGTTTAAGAACCAGCTTAAATCTGACAACACATTCTTTAAAGCACCAGAAATTTTGTTGAGTGATACTGCTATACCCACTGAACAAGCAATGGGTACTAGCTAATCCCGGCCGCGGTAGGTTTGGTGTCCCTCGGGCGAACCATTTTGGAAATTGATAAATTTTTAAACCATTTTACGGCCTCTACAGTTTTAATATGTTAGAATATACCTCTAGACAAACTGAAAAATATAAATGGCTGCCGATTTTAACGGTAGCAACATCACGGCAGACACTTGAAAATTCGGAAAAAAAAAGTTTTTAAAGCATTTTGCGGCGTTTCCTATTTTAATATATTATTTATTGAACTATTTTTAGCTAATTTTGAAAATTGCTGAACTTTTGTCCGGTCGTAACTATCCGGTTTACAGCGAAATCTTACCTGTAGTCTGTGCATATGTATAGCTTTAGTTGTAATTATCACATTCGTAGTGTTCATATAACATTTAAATTACATTAGTAAATATAAAAAAAATCTTTTAATTATGCAAATAAACAAGTACATCTACTACTATAAATGTGCATAATAAGGAAAAATGTCCATTACAAGGATGTAGCAGATATGAAATTTATAAACATGTAAAAAAATTCAAACATTAATTGAAAATATTTTTTTATTAGAATACAGTAGCAAACGAGCAGGCAGCAGTCACAAGTAGCTGCTGCCGCCCATGGACAATTCCTAACAGGGCTGTAGGTACTGTTAGTATGAATGCAGTTAGAATAGTATAATGGTGATAATAAGAATTAGTTGGTGTGTATTGTTTAATAACAAGACTGCAGGAATGGGACTGTTAGTGCTATTAGCCCAGTAAGTATGTGTTAATAGGTGCAGTTAGTAATTGTTAGTAGTTACCATACCAGAAGTCGGACAAAGATGCGTTGCTACTCTTGAAGACTGATGGTCGCCTCTGGTATACAAGTGGACCGGCAACCACACCCTTCGGACCGGAATACAGAATGTTGAAACAACTGCTACACGGCAGAAATAGGTGTGGCGGTGGTAGTTCCCCGGGCGAACCGTATACAGGTTTTACCACCTATAATTATTTATTCACTGGATGTGCATGCGGGTCCGCCTGCGTGGAAATCAATTTGTCACGAAGTTTTTCCCGCGTTACTACCTACCACGCGGAGAATTGTAGGATAATAATGACGAACTTCCATTAAAAACTTTCATCCCCTATTTTACCCCCCATGTAAGTCGAATTTCAAAAATGCTTGTTTTCTTCTATTTTTGTATTTCTTGTATTTTTAAATATATATATTTCATAGGAACTGCCTAAATACAAAGTATCATGGTTTTATCTTCGATAATGACGAACTTCCATACAAACCTTCATCCCCTATTTCATGCCCGTATAGATCAAATTCCAAAAATTTGGCACGCACCTCTTATTTGTTACGTGCGTTTTATAACTAAAATTTAAATATCACCTGCTATAACGGTGAAGGAGAATATCGTGAAGAAACCTACAGACCTTAGAGATGTTATAAAGTATATTATATTTTCTGAGGTGTGTGAAGTCTCCCAATCCGCATTTGGCCAGCGTGGTAGACTAGAGCCTAAATCCCTCTCACTATGAGAGAAGATCCGGGCCAGCAGTGGACCAACAAAAGGGTCAAAAATACAATATAGTACCTACTTACATAGACATTTATATTACGCCTAGATATGCTCATCTTACTAATGTTTTTCCTGGATAGGAATCGAACCAACGACCTCCAGCTTTGCATTAGGGTCTCTAACCACTCGACCACGAGACTAGTCTAGATATAAGTAGTCAGAGATAAAGCAAAAAGTACTATTCTTACTGTACTACATGTTTTCTAAGCACGAAAGCTGCAGGTAAGATTTCGCTGTAAACCGGATAGTTACGACCGGACAAAAGTGCAGCCATTTTCAATATTAGCTAAAAATTGTTCAATAAATCATATCGCTGCTTTTAATGAATACTCACACAATCCAAAACTAACTTTTTACACGATAGCCATTTAAAATTTTAAAAAAATAAAACAATATTGTAAAAAATAACCAATCAGGAAACGACATTTTTGCGCGACATTATTCTAGTTTTGCTTTTATGAATGTGAGTCTTACTGAGCATGAAATAAGCAATATTTTGGATTTATTTGTGTTATATTTCTGGTATTTTCAAAATTTTGAGTTGTGTGAGTATTTATGAAAACCAGCGATATATTAAAATGGCAGACGCCGCAAAATGCTTAAAAAATTGTTTTTTTTTCCGAATTTTAAAAGTCTGCCGTAATGTTGCTACAGTTAAAATCGGCAGCCATATATATTTTTCAGATTGTCTAGAGGTATATTCTAACATATTAAAACGGCAGAGGCCGTAAGTAAAATGGTTTAAAAATTTATCAATTTTCAAAATGGTTCGCCCGAGAGACGCCAAATCTACCGCAGCCGGGATTAGTTAGTACCCATTGCTTGTTCAGTGGGTATAGCAGTATCTCTCGACGAAATTTCTGGTCCCGTACAGAATGTGTTGTCAGATAAAGCTGGCTCTTTAACCATATGACGTTTCAAAATCAGTCGCACCGGACTTCTTAATGACTAAGACCGCCATTGAGTGTAATAATATGTCATTGTAGGATACAGCTATCCTGTACAACTATAAGTCAGACTCGTATACAAATACAGACACTCTATAGTAAAAATAGTTAGTTTTTATTAACACTTAAAATAACTGATTGGATTGGTTGTGTACCAACAGGTTTTTTAACATTATCAGAATTTATCAATGATTCGATTGTATTTTGTACTCATGTTAAGGCAAAAAAAAATTAATTCCAATATTTGTATTTTGTTCAATAAAAGGAGGCTTTTTTAATACGTGTTTTATTTTACGTATGATTTATTGCTATTGTAAGAATAAAGGCTTTTTAATTTTATTGATTCAAACCTATCAGCACAGACATTACAATGCCCAAAAAAATTTACTGAATGCTTCACTTCACTACTTTGTCGTCAATATATTTATGTACTTCTGTTTTTAATAAAAGACGGTGACAGAGTATTGAAATATTATGTTTAAAAAGATCGTCTTGTTTCTTCTATTACTTTCATTTGTGTCCCACCAAATGCATTGAACCGAACTTTGACTATCTCATATTTGAATTTCCTTTGTTATCCCCTCTCTTGCAAGCATGCAACTGCGGAAAGTCTCGAACATACTCTATCAGCCTACTTCAGTGCGGGTTGGTGGAATCACAAATTAGTGACCAACCAGTCGATAGGCTGTTTCTAAACCGCCTTCAAGTCTACCGACGTTTAACATTTGTTTTCTAACGGCAACATTCAAGACTCAACGTGCCCATCGAAGCAAACTGCTTGCAGTGTTGCTAACTTTACAGATCGCTTCCTGGATACAAGTGTTTATGTATACGCTACTTAATTAGAAAAGCTTGTTAAGCCGCTTGTGGCCACACACTGTACATAAAAAAATTTCAACAGTAGCATTCAATAAATGAATTATTGAAATATTAATGACTGGAACACTGATTTTTATGGCTCTAAAAATGTATGTAAAAAAAAACAGATAACGTCAGTTTTTCTGTGTTTACCTTTGTTGACATGAGAGTTGACAATAGTTTAAAAAAGTGCTAGTAGTGTAGTATTGTTAGTGTTAGGATGAATAAAAAAAGACATTATACATTTAACAGTACCTGCCGTACGGTTTTTAAGACAAGTAATTACAAATTATATAACAACAATTTTATTGTATATCCTACTAAATATCACAAATGTATAGGAACGTTGAATTTGTACACAATATTGAAGAAATGTGATATTGATACCACATCGGTTGAAAACTAAAGACTGCTAGAATATGTTCGTACAATATACGGCTACACCATCACTTTAATAACAATTTCAGAGATTTTTATTATAACATTCTTTATTTATTATATTACAAACTTTATAGCGAAAACTAATCTGGCAATACTGTCTTATCACTAATATTATCAGACGTTCTGATCAATTGGTTACATCAAAGAGGGTTACATTATCATATCTTTTAAGTTTGTTTTAATAAGTAGCATGTGCATGACAGGAAATGCGCCGGATAACAAAAAAGTTGTTGAAGTGTCTTGTAGGAATGGTCTGTATTGGACTTTACTGTGAATATTTAATTTATTACATTGTGGTTGCACAGGTAAATAAATAGTGGTAACCTATTATTTTTATTTTCTATTTGTATCATTCATCCATTTTTTTCAATTTCTACATATATTGACAATAATGTGAACACTGGGTTTTAATTAATTTTTGATCATAAATATGTAGGTATTAATTTTGTACTCTTTTCAGTGCTCTTGGCCTCCCTTACATGTCTCCGATTCAGAAAATACAGAAATTGTGAGAGCATTCATATTAGCAGATACTCATTTATTAGGTCCTTTCAGAGGCCATTGGTTTGATAAGTTAAGGAGAGAATGGCAAATGCACCAAGCATTTCAATCTATAAATATTGTGCATAAACCAGATGTTATTTTTGTATTAGGTAAATATATATGATTATTACAGCTATTTCAATGTGCATTATTTTATTGTATTATATGTACTCTTACTATTACTAAAATATTCTTGTGTCATAAATGTAGTCATGTACATATGTATGTATATAATTTAACTTTCATCCTTATACCATACAAGCCTGGTTTTTCAGGAGATTTATTTGATGAGGGGGAATGGACCGATGAGAATCAGTTTGTAGAATATGTGAAACGGTTCTACAGTCTCTTTGATGTGCCAAATACTACAAAAATGTATGTTACAGTTGGTAATCACGATGTAGGATTTCACAACAAGTAGGTACCAATATTTGCAGAATATTGAAAGATAGAGACAACTTTGACATTAGATAAATTACGTAGTTTAATGAATTTATTATAATCCACTATTTCATTTTTCTTTCTTTAAATCTAATTCATGTAAACAATTGTAAATACTGTAATATTGGAGCATCTAAATAAAAATTTCAGTATAAGACACAGGTCCCTTCAAAGATTTGTGAAGTTGTTGAAATCTCCCTCAGTTCAACACATTATTCTAAAGAACATTCATTTTGTTCTTATAAATTCTATGGCAATGCAGGGCGATACTTGCAGTCTTTGTACTGGTGCCAAGAATTCAATTGAAAAAATATCAGGTAGGTATAGTATTTACATTGATCATGGATTTTTTTACTTATAAGTGTTTATCTGTATCATATTTTGAACATTCACCTGTATTTCCATTATGCAAGGCATGTTTTTCTAGACACGTAAAAGATGTGTGTTACATTGTAGAAATATATACTTTGCCTTACTTTGTGAAGATAGATGTGAGTCTGCTGTAAAAAATTGTGTAATTTCTCTTCGCTTCACACTGCATCAGTGGAGTAAGTGTTAGTATCCATTTATTTTTTATTTTAGATCAACTAAAGTGCGCACGGCATCCTGACGATAGTCGTTGTCAAAATATGGACTTGAACTTAACCTACAGTAGGCCCATTCTTATGCAGGTATAGCTAGCTAGGTATAGTTCATTGTAGCTCACACACATCCATTACGAAAAAAAGAATAGGTTTGGCACACTTGTATATGATTGTATATGAACTTGATTATCAAAGAATATTTGTGTTTATTGAGATATTAACAACATTGGGGGCACAGCTATTAATTAAATAAAAATCGTAATTAAAATGACAATTTATATTAATACTTTTCTGATAGATCAGTAAATGTTGATTGTTGATCATTGTTTTTCGAATGGCGAATATTCCTAATTGTCCATAACATTACGAGCTTATAATTTATTTCAGCATTTTCCTTTGTATAGATTGTCTGACGCGGATTGTACTGAACCTGATGCTCCGCCATTACCAGAAAGAAATAAATTGTTTAGACTAAAGATTGATGCCTTATCTCAGGAAGCAACTGAGTATCTAGCAGAAAAAATACAGCCTCGAGTTGCTTTCGGTGGACACACTCACCATGGATGTTTACGAAATCATTCATATTCCAGTATTGAATTTGAAGAGTATTCAGTGCCTTCTTTTTCGTGGCGTAATCGCCCTGATCCTAAGTATATGTTGGTAAGGGGATTATTTTATTACATTTTTAAAGTGGGTCTGTTTAATCCCATCAACATTGACAAATGTATCATACGTCTAAATCATTTGTTCCACTGCCTTGCCAAGTAATAAATACATTTGAATCATATTGATTCTATTAACAACATTAATGTTGATAGTATTAAGATATTGTAATTTAAGTTTCAATTTGCACCGCAAACTATGGCAAATGCGAGAACAACACAAAAAATTGTACATCAACTTTCTACAATTATGTAAATAAAGTATTTCATTTCCATTTCTCTATTTCAAGTTAGTGAAGATACTATATGTATGTATATGTAAAGGCAGTTTACTTATAATAATGAAAATAATGTTTCATATAAAAATGTAAGTGACTACTAGGTATAATGATTTGCAAGTACGAGTAACACAATATCTACAGATGTTCACCATAAGTTGATACTTGATTACTAATATTATTTTATTTCAGGTGTCAATATCGCTAGACTCGTATGCTGTTCATAAATGTGGTCTACCAAAGGAAATAACGATAATTGTGACTGGTGTTATTATGATATTTGTATTGACGATTTACATGTTCACGGAGAGGAAAATAGGTAGAAGTGTAATATAAATTTGGAATACTTTATTAATCTCAAGGTTATATTTCATAATAAATAATTTGACAAGATCGAGCACTTTGTACACTATACATTGAAATGGTGACAATAGCAAATAATCCGTTTCATCGAAAACTAAGTACAATTACCTTTGTAAATTGATCAATAAAATTCAAAATTTACATGCTTTTGTGTTCATCATCCCCAGGCTATTGTCCCAATTCATCTACACCTGAACTGAACTCATCTCTGTTAGAGACATCTGACGATTATCATCCACACATTATCACAAATAAGTACTTATCTAAAATTACTTAGGATTCAGTTGTTACAGTAATAATAAATTATTATTTTACGCTAATAAAGTAAAAATAGAGGTAGATAAAACATTTTTAGAGATTCAATTGTTTTCTTACAATAGTAAATACTGATACCGGTAATACAAAACAGAATAAATAAAAAGTACAAAAGAACATTAAAACTAATTTCAGTTTTAATACCTTATGTCTACTCATAGAGAGGATATATAAAAGTATTGAATTCAATTACAGTTGTTTAAATTGGCGGGTTACAGAACTAGCAATACGCTTACAAGTAAAGTTATATGTATATTCAGATTTCAAACGCATAACTCTTATAACTAATATCAGTCTATAACTCTAAATTGAGTTAATATTTAACGAACATAGGATGAACTAATCCACTTTTCTCATATCTTGTGTATACCATTTACAAATAATTTCAATGAATTAGTGTAAAAAAGTCCCGGCAATGCGATTTAGTCAGGCATGGACCAGTTATTCCAACATTCATCACTTTAATATTACTTTATAAATTTATCTGAGCACTGATTTTTAATAACATCCAAATATCCATTATAGTTAACACACTCCTTAGCGGTTAGCGAATTAAGGCACCGTTCACACATTCACAAACACGTCACACCTTAACTCTGATAGATTCGTTTACAACATACACATACTTTCTTAGTTTTAGTAATGGCAAACTAAAATAAATAATGTTGCTATAATAACAGACATTGTTCAAAATATTACGCTTTATAATAATAACTTAATAAGTGGAATGTTGTTCCTGTAAGTCAATTATTTATGAAAAATAATTCGATACAAAATGTAACCTACGCTATTTAGTGAAAGTACACAAAGCTGGATAAGAATTTATACAATTGTACATATACATAGTAAAATCCGTTGAACTTAACCTAATTACATGTAACATCATCATATCAGTCAGGATTTTGCCTCGTCTTAATTATAGTTTCGTACAGCACATGGTAACCACAATTTAAATGATAAGTCATAAAGAACACGCTACCACAAACACACAACACTTAGAAACAAAAGAGGACAAAGTCTTCATAATAAACTTTGCCCTTTCTTGAATTCTATAAAAATATAATTTGAAGAACTCTGGGTTGATGTGCGGCGTGCGAGTGTGTGTGCG